>ML819376.1:119025-146758 GCA_009831015.1 Picea engelmannii
ACATGGGACTTTGGTTCTTCAGTCTTCTTCAGCATTACGGTCCACAATTATCCATGGGACCCTGGTATATGGTTGTACATCAAGCGTTGAGGACAACGCTTTCATAAGGGGGATAGAATGTAAGGTAGCTAGAGAGGTAGTGGTGATTATATTTGCAGATCTATTCAGGTTCTTAACAAGGTGTGTGTCTGCAATGACGAGGAATACAAGAATTCTAGTGAGGGCCATTGGTTAATTCTACTTATATTTTTTGAAAAATGCAAATTAGTGACTTTCAAAGATCTGGCTCATGCTTAGTATATAGGGACTAGAAAAAGGTGACAGTTTTATAGGGAGCTAAAAAAGCAGGCATGAAGATACCCATTTGGGCTCCAGGATATTTTCAAAAGGGGTTGGTGTGGAGATACTAAAATAGTGCAAAATCCACTATTTATGGGCACACTTCGGGGATTTTTGAAATCTTTGGAAGAGGAAAAGGGACCCTAGATCAAAAATCTAGAAAAAAATATTTAGTAGACATTTTATCTACACGTCAATCTAGACAATGTTGTCTTGAGGCAGTTTTTCCCACTTTTTCTCTGTTTGGGAGATAAACAATTTTGGCTAAAATATTGAAGTCTCAAGAAACTACAAAAGTAGAAACTCGTCAATTCCATATTTATATATAATTTTACTAGAGCATTGGATTCCAAATATGAATTTTATTGTGTGTTCAAAATCATAAATACTATATTCACCTAATATAAAATTGTTTCTGATTCTTGACAGAATTTCTTTTATAGGTGGTAGAAAAGGTCTCTCAGAAAAATTGCAACAATGAACACAATTGAATTAAAAGAAATTGCAAACTTTAGAACACTGTAAATTTTAGCTCAGAAGCCGAAATGAGGCATGAGTATAGTCATTGGAAAGATAAGTCAAAGGATATTGTATCTAAACAATCAAAATTGGATTCCAATGCATCTATATGTCTCATAAATTTAGCTAAATAATGACATGTAATATTATTAATGAAATTTTTTACAATATGCATGATTCTAAGAATAATTGTTACATGCAAATTTCTTGTAGAATTAGAGGTACAAGAAAGAATATTTGGTTCTTATATGAGAAATAGAGATATCGAGGATTCCCAAGGGTCTTACAACCATGAGGAGGAGGTCAGAGGTCTAGATGTCAACATGGGAAATGAAGAGACCGATTCCAATGGAAGGAGGAGCAAGGTGGAGCCTATGGATATGGATAAAACTATGAGAATATTGAAAAAATAAGTGCGGAGATATACAGAAGACAATGAGAGGATGATGAGAGCTCAGGGGGAGATGCTATAGAGTTTGAATATTCTACAGAAAAAGTCAATAAATATTTTGGCACAAAACAAGCATCGAATGCAAGGTGAGTAGAAGTATCCAGATCTCAGGATAGGAGGGATGACCATGAAGGATTTATACAATCAATGAGTATTAGAAGAAATCATCATCATCATTGATATGAAGCTACAATTCAAGAATTCTTATTATTATAGGATAGTTTGGGACAATGTAGTGAAAAAAAAACTAATAGAATATGATATGAATTATCCATGAACATGAATTACTAGAGGTCACAAGAAACGATTTTTATGACTTATTTTGAATATGAAGGAAATTTTACACCGATATTGCAGTATTATATATAGTCTTTATTAGGTTTTTGAGGGCCCTGCGTAATCACGATTACATGTAGCATGCCAAAATCACTTTGTTGTAATTCTAACAGTCAATTAGAAGTTTTAGGAATGTTTGGAGGAATTTCCAAAGTAGGAGGTAATCATGGAATACCAAGTGGAGGGAACTCAAACTGATGTTTCAATAAGAAGTTTGGTCTCAGGAAACATAATAAAATAGTGCAGACCTCCCAAGCAACATGAACATACAGTGTGGACTTCCCATGCCACAAAAAGAACATGAGTGTTTAATAAGTGTGGAGTTGTGTTTGATCCGTAAGCTTCACTATATGAAAATAAAAATATTGATGAAAATATGAGTATTAGGTCTCCCACTTGCCTATGAATAAGAAAGAGAAGGAAGATATCAAAAAAAAATATATGGATCGAGTGTGCCAGCGAAGGAGAGAGGGTGATAGTGCGGAAGTGTTCAATGGGATTTCCCTACCCAAGAATGGCACGGAAGTGAAATCAAATACCAAAGGGAGACAAGTAGCTTCACTGCTAATTCTACTACTAATGTTGGTGGAGTTAAAAAAAAAAATAATGGTAGCTCACCCATTTGTTACAGGTGGTGGAACATTTGATAACTCCATTGTTTCCAAAATTGTAAGCTATAATACTCTCAAATATAATACATATTCCACCATTATGATGCCAAAAATTACATACCTCAATGATACAACCTTCACCGCCAACTTTAGTGGGAAACTTAGAAGCTTGGCTAACTCACAATTCCTAGCATTGGTTCCTCGAAAGGTAGACATGAATGTTTTCTTAAAAAATAGTCTAGGACTAAATCCTTGTCCCAAGGGGATGGGGAATACATCATGCAAGGGTCCCAATAAGAACAACTCCATTGCCTATGTCAACAACATTTACTTTTTTCTCCCAAGCGCTACTCTTTTTGAATCCCACTATTTCAGGAAAATGGAAGGGATATATAAGATCAATTTTCTAGACAATCCTCCATTCCCATTCAATTAATTGGGAACTCCACCAAATAATACTAAGGATATGAATTGGATGAGACTGAAAGTCCTTTCCTTCAATACGAGCATTCAATTGGTTCTTCAAGACTCCAACATTTTCAGCACGAACATCCATCTTCTCCATCTCCATGGTTTCAACTTCTTCTTGGTTGGACAAGGTGTTGGAAAAGACAATGAATCAAATGATGCAAAAAAAATTAACCTCATTGAAGCTATTGAGAGAAACATTATCAAAGTCCTGAAAGGAGGTTGAGTGGCTCTCAGATTCCACGCTAACAATCTAGGTCCTACATATATCAATGCAATCTCATCTCAGATAACATTCAACATTACATGCATTGATTAAGTATAATATGTAACATTAATCTAGTTCTAAGAATAATATTACCATTTTATATTTGTATGTAGGTGTGTGGTCCAAGCATTTTCATATAGAAATTCACAAATAATGGGGACTAAAAATGGTGTGGGTTATGAAGGAAAGAAAAGGTCCCCTTCAATCTCTCCCACCTACCCCCTTTGACCTCCCCCATTGTTAATGTCCTTCATTCCTTTGCAATTGTCCTTCCACCACCACTTTCATTCCATTCCATTCCATTTATTGGTTTTATTTTAGACTTATTGGACCTTTGTCTTGTTGGGATGTTATAGTCTTTACAATGAGAGTATAGTCGAGGTAGATTGACTAATGGTCGAAGATCGAGGTGGATCGAAAACAAGTCAAAGGTCGAGGGAGTCGAACGAGAAAAGTTGAAGTCGAAGATATCGACGACAAAGTCAACTAACAAGAGGTTGAAGTGCAACCATGAGTCGACCAACTAGATATCAAATCAAGGCCGACTGGTAGGCGAATGGTAACCTGAATTGGATTCAACTGTAACAAAATCCCGAGATTTGTGGGATTTGTAGCCAATGATATGCATGGATTTGTAACCATTTTTTGGGTTCCAATATTTAGGGTTTTTCCTATTGTAAATACTATAAAGAGGCATTTTGTAAGACCGTAAAGGCTAATAATAGAATGGAAAATAATGTTGTAATGCACTTATGCAGGTTAATTCATATGTAGTTGTAGGTTGTTGGTCATGCATATGTAAGCCAATTTGGCTACAGGATTGTTCTTGCACAAGCAAGAGGGTATGATGTTGATTGTGTCTTAGGTGTGGACCAAGGTTAGACATGTAACCTTTTATTCACATTGAATAAAACAATAAGAGAGCAGAACGCTCAAAGGGATGTTGGTTTCTCTCGGTTAAGGGTTCCATGGTAAAATCTCAGTGTACTGTGTAATTGCTTGTTTCATTTTCATTTATTGATTAAATTCTTCTTCTCTTCTGCTAGGATTAGTGTGGAAGTGTCTTTCATTTCCTGACATGTGGTATTGGATCTTAGGTTTTCCCTGACAAGTAACTTATCAGAGAAGTGTTATTCTTTGGCAAGTATATTGGATCTTGATTTTCTAATATTAAATCTAAGAAATAAACCCTAGGTACACTAAGAGTCATAAGTCATAAATTGTGTTAAATATTGTGGTAAATAATGGAGAGCAGTTCCAGAACAGAGATAGAAAAATTCGATGGCCAAAATTTTGAGCTTTGGAAGCTTAAAATTGAACATCTTCTTATGGATCGAGAACAATGGACAATGGTCTATCTAGGTACCCAGTCAACATGCATGTCGAAGAAATAATGGGAGAAACTCTAAAGAAGAGCAAGAAGTATAATTCTTCTTTGTCTTGCAGATTCAGTGCTGTTGAATGTCTCAAGTGAAGATTCAACCAAAAAATCATGGGACAAGATGGGAAGCTTATACTAGTCAAAGTCTCTGGTAAATAAGCTATTTCTTAGAAATACACTGTATCTTCTAAGGATGAGTGATGGAATTTTGGTGACTGATCATTTAAATGTGTTTAATACTGTGTTAATCCAGTTATTGTATGTGGATATTAATATCACTAATGAGGAGAAGTGTATCAACATATTATGTTCTTTTCCAGACTCCTGGGATAGCTTATTTGTGGCTACTGGGAGTAATTCAACCACACAAGTGCTAGAGGATGTGGTTATTTATTTTTTCTCTAAATAAATGAGAAGGAATAACATGGAAGGATCAATCAAATATTATCTGGTAGTGAGAGGTCGAACAATAGACAAAGATTAAGGTAGATTATCTGGTAGAACGTTCAAGTCTAAGGGTAGATCTAAATCCCCAGTTTAGTCGATGCAAAGATGTTGGAAATGCGGTAAATCTAGGAATTATAAAAAGGATTGTATGTCAAAGGAAACATAAGTCAATGATGGATCCGACAAGAAGCAATCGACTGAGAGAAAGACGAACTCAAACAAGGGAGGTGATGTGTATTTGGCATCGACTAGTACACAATCAGATCAATATGTTTGGTTGATCGAATTAGGAACATCCTATCATATGACACCACATAAAGAATGGTTCTGTGAGTATGAACTATATGTTGGGGGTGATGTGTTCTTGGGGGATGGATTGAAAACCATAATTGTTAGAAGGGAAAGAGTCTAACTGACACTGCAGGATGAGAGAAAAATAACTCTTCCAGGTGTGCTACACATTCTAGGTTTGGCAAGAAACCTGATATATGTTAGCAACATGAGTGATGCAGGTGTGGATACTTTGTTTCAGAAGGATTCATGAAAGATGGTCAAAGGTGCGATGGTATTAATGAGAGGAGTTTGGATTGGTAACCTGTACAATTTGTTAAGGAATGTCAACTCAAATGGATGCAACACCATCGTTTCCTCTGAAATACTGCGACTCGAAAAAACTCGACTCGACTCGATCCAAGTTGGTTCAAATCAACTCGACAAAAAATGATGAGATTGACTTGACCATATTATGGCACGAGAAGATGGGACACATTGGAGAAAAAGGACCACGATGTATGCAAAGCAAAGGTGTGGTCGAAGGTTTTCCTGAATGTGGTTTAGAATTTGACTTTTTTGAACATTGCATATATGGAAAGCAAAGTCGGGTGAGATTCTCATCTAGAGTGACAAGGGAAAATGGGATTCTAGAACTGGTTCATAGTGATGTGTTTGGCCTAGTTATAGTGCCTTCACTTGGTGGATCCTTGTATTATGCCTCCTTCATAGATGATTTCTCTAGGAATACATGGATATATTTCCTGAGGAAGAAAGCAGAGGTTTTCGAGAGATTTAATGAGTTTAAAGCTCTTGTGGAAAACTAGACAAAAAATAGGATACAATGGTGGTGAATTTTTTGGAAAAGAATTTGATCAGTTTTGTAAGAAGTGTGGCATAGAACACAAAAATACCACACCATATACCCCACAACAAAATGAAGTTGTCAATAGAATGAACAGAACATTGATGGATAAGGCAAGGAACATGCTCAATGGTGTTGGGATTGCACACGAATTCTAGGTGGAGGCAATCAACACTGCAAGATATCTGTTAAATATGTCTCCTTCATTCGCGTTAGTCGACATGAATCCAAATGAGGTATGGTCTGGTAAGAAGCCTTCGGTGGCACATATTAAGTTATTTTGATGTGATGCATTTATGGATGTTCCCAAGGAAAAGAGGAGAAAGATGGACAATAAGGTAGTCAAATGTATTTCCATCGGATGTAAGAAGGAATGAAAGGATATAAGATTTGGGATCATGCATCAAGGAGAACAATGTACAATCAAGATGTGGTATTAAAAGAATTCAAAGGTAAGTCTGAGCTTGAGGAAGACGTTAAGATAGATAATAATCATGATACAATGCAATTTGAATTGAGGAACAAAGAATATGATTCAAATGAGTTGACATAATCTGAGGAAGAGGTGGAGAAACTGACTTTGGTGGTAAGGAGATCGT
Source organism: Picea engelmannii (assembly GCA_009831015.1). NCBI lineage: Eukaryota > Viridiplantae > Streptophyta > Pinopsida > Pinales > Pinaceae > Picea > Picea engelmannii. The sequence goes on from ML819376.1 coordinate 125,580, forward strand.
AAAGAATATGAAAACCATTCAATGGGTATAGTCTACCCGAATTTTATTCCGCACTCATGCTAACTGCCATCGACGATGAGCCCAAGTCGATCGGTGAGGCATTCAACTTGGCAGAGGGTAAAATATGGAAGGACACCATGGTCGAAGAGATGGAATCCTTGTACAAGAATGAGACATGGGATTTAGTAAAGTTACCTAGTGGAAGAAATATCATTGGTAGCAAGTGGGTGTTCAAGAAGAAGATGAATGTTGCAAGACAAGTCACGAAGTTTAAATCTCGACTAGTAGTGAAATGTTATTCCCAAGTCAAGAGAGTCAAATTCAGTGAGATTTTTTCCCCTGTTGTAAAACTAAATTCCATTAGAGTACTAATGTCTATGGATGCAACATTCAATATAGAGATAGAACAGATGGATGTGAAGACAATGTTCCTACATGGGGACTTGAAAGAAGAAATCTACATGAAATATCCTGGAGGATTTGTAGTAAAGGGAAAGAAAGAGTTGGTGTGAAAACTCAAAAGATTCATTTATGGTCTAAATCAATTTCCAAGGATGTGCTACCAGAAGTTTGACACATACATTCTTAGTTTAGGATTTGTGAGAAGTAAAGTTGATCACTACATATATTCCAAGGAAGAAGGTGGGAGTTTCATATATTTAGCGTTGTATGTCGATGAAATGTTGTTGATTGGAAACAACATGGATGCAATAAAGGAGGTGAAGAAGAAGTTATCCTCCAAGTTCGACATGAAGGATCTCAATGTAGCTAACTTCATTCTGGGAATGGATATTAAGAGAGATCGAGTCACTAGAAAGATTTGGTTGAATCACAAAAATTATATTGAAACAATTCTAAAACAGTTCAATATGAATGATTGCAAATTGGTGAAGGTTCCAATTCATATGAGAGAAAGGCTATCTGCTAAACAATGTCCAAAGACACAAGAATAAATAGAGGACATGGCACATGTTCCCCATGCAAGTGTTGTTGGTAGTCTAATGTATGTGATGGTCTACACTCACCATACATTTCCCATGCAATGGGAGTGTTGAGCAGGTACATGTCGACACTTGGAAAGGAGCATTGGAAAAATTTCAAGAGAGTATTCAGGTATTTGTGTGGTACAAAGGACTATGCTCTATGCTACCAAGGAAGACTTGGAGGTGACAGTGGTAAAGTAAATGTAAATGGATTTGTCGATACCAATTGAGTTGAAGATTTGGATCGACAGAGGTCGACCAATGGATATGTCTTCAAGTTTTTCGGTGGAGCAATAAGCTGGATGAGTAAGTGGCAGACGGTCGTAGCCTTGTCAATAAAAAAAGATAAATACATGGTAGCCACTCATGGAAGAAAGGAAGCAATATGGCTTGAAAGGTTATGTTCAGGAATTGGGTTTGAGCAGAGACCTATGAACGTGATTTTTTATAGTCAAAGTGAAATATTTATGAAAAAGAACTCTTCTTATCATTCAAATACTAAGAACATTGATGTAAAATACCATTTCTTGAGAGATATGGTGGAAAGAAACAAGGTGCTACTAGAGAAAGTAGACACGTTGGGAAACATATTAGACTCGTTGACCAAGTATGTGAGCACTGTGAATTTCTCTTGGTATAGAGAGGCAATGGGAATTGTTTCCCTAGGTATATGGATGAAAGTTAAGGAATCTCTTGTTTTAGCAAAGAAGAAAACAAGTGCGAGAATGTTGTGTTGTTATATTCTTTACAGTGAAAGTCTAGTCGAGGTATATCGACTGATGGTTGATGGTCGAGGTGGATCAACAACAAGTCAAAGGTCGAGGGAGTTGATCGAGAAAAGTCAAAGTCAAATATATTTATGTAAAAGTGAACTGACAAGAGGTTGAAGTGCGGGCGTGAGACGAATGACTAGAGACCGGATGAAGGCCAACAGGTAACCTGAATTGGAGTTGACTGTAATAGAATCCCAGGATTTGTGGGATTTGTAGCCAATGATATGCACATATTTGTAACCATTTTTTGGGTGCTAATATTTAGGGGTTTTCCTGTTGTAAATACTATAAAGAGGCACGTTGTAAGGTCATAAAGGCTAATCATAGAATGCAAAATAATGTTGTAATGAACTTATGCAGTTTAATGAATGTGCAGTTGTAGGTTGTTGGTCATGCATATGTAATCCGATTTGGCTACAGGGTTGTTCTTGCACAAGAAATAGGGTATGGTGTCGATTGTGTCTTAGGTGTGGACCAAGGTTAGACATGTAACCTTTTGTTCAAATTGAATAAGACAACAAGAGAGCATAACTCTCAAAGGAATGTTGGTTTATCTCGGTTCAGGGTTCCAGGGTAAAATCTTGGTGTATTGTGTAATTTCTTGTTTCATTTGCGTTTCTTGATTAAGTTCTTCTTTTCTTTTGCTAGGATTAGTGTGGAAGTGTCTTTCATTTCCTGACATGGATTTCGCTTATCTGAATTTTTTTCTAGGAATGGAGACTTTAAACATGTTTCCAACCTTATACCTCTTCAACTGATAAAGTAAGATCACTCCAGGTGTTTAGGGTTACACTATACAAGGGAAATGTTGAAATGATGTAGTCATGGGGAATTCAACAAGGGAAACAAATCAAAATCCAATGGTTGCATTAAATTATAGTGCACACTAGTGCTTCGTTTATAATCCATTTCCAATAAAATGGTTTTGAGTTATTTGATGTGTAATCTATCACTTACCACATTTTCATTACCGAGAGTCTCTGGAGTGATTAGATTCAATATTTAATCACTTTTAAAAGTGTTTAGTAAAATTACTTTGATTTTTTATTGTTAAAGTGATTCCAAAAATACAATAAGTGTATACGAAAGTTCTTAAAGAAGAAAAAAATAGATTTTTTCACATTTCACATTTTCTTGAGTTTCCACATAGAATTATGGATCTCAAAGATGCACAATGCATTCCATAAGTCACAACTAAATAGAGGGAGGGTTGAGGAAACATAGAGGAGGGATGAGAAGATATTTGAGATAATAAACATCCAAATTGTCTCATATCAAGGCCAAAAAAACTTTGTATTGTCTCTCATATTATCTCAACCTTTGTGTCTTTCTATATAAAATAAAAAAATGTCTCTCTAATGCAGTCTTATATGTTAATTTATGGTGGGGCATCACAAAATCGAACTACCAAACTCTTACTTGTAAGGAAAGTGGTCTTTTATTGAGGTAGCACCCTTTAAAGAATTTGGTGAGAGGGGAAAGTAGGTCCCTAAGAGAGGCCACCAAATCACATAATGCAAGGTTCATGGAAAGGCTCATTCCATCACCATAACAATCAATGGAGGTCGAACCAATTCAACCACAACATGGAATCAACCACCACCAAGAAGAACAAGTATTGCACATTGGTAATTGGAATGAGAAGAAATGTGATCATTGGGATGCCCCGATGCTTAAGGAACCAATAATAGAAATCCCTTTGCTAGTAGTTGGATGATATCCACATCATTGTTATTTATTGTCATATCTATTGTGTCTTTATTGCACCACTCTTTGTACTAAGTCATTCATATCAAAGAAGACAACCATTATAAATTATGGAGAACATAAGCCATAATAATTTGGATTTTTGTTTCTCATAGACATAGTTTTTCATTCAATCCACTTAATGCGGTGCATACGTGGCCTAAAATTCATTGTGCATCTTTGTAATCCATAATTATGTGTGAAAGCTCAAGAAAATGTGGAATGCAATGTTTTTTGGGGGGAAGCACGTTAACAATAATTTTTAAAATCACTTTTAAAAGTGATTAAACATTGAAGCTAATCACTCTAGAGAATCTTGATAATGAAAATGTGGTAAGGGAAAAATTACACATCAAATAACTCAAAACCCTTTTATTGTAAATGGATTATGAACGAAGCACTTGTGTGCACTATAATTTAATGCAACCATTGGAATTTCCCGTGAGTACATCATTTCCACATTTTCCTTGTATAACGTGACCCTGAACACCTAGATAGTGATATTCCTTTATTGATCGAAGAGGTTGCTTCTAGTTGATGCTTGATGTTCATAAGGTTGGCAATCTACATAATGTCTCCATTACTAGAAAAAAATTCACATAACCAAAAACCAAAGGTCTAGGAGATCTAAAAGAAAAGAAAGAAATGGAGTCTATGGAGTGATTAGATTCAATATTTAATCACTTTTAAAAGTGTTTGGTAAAATTACTTTATCTTTCTATTGTTAAAATGATTCCAAAAATACAATACAAGAAGTGTATAAGAAAGTTCTTAAAGAAGAAAGAATTATATTTTTTCACATTTCACATTTTCTTGAATTTCCACATAGAATTATGGATCTCAAAGATGCACAACGCATTCATAAGTCACAACTAAATAGAGGGAGGGTTGAGGAGGGATGAGAAGATATTTGAGATAAGAAAAATCTATACTGTCTCATATCAAGACAAAAAAAAAAAACTTTGTATTGTCTCTCATATTATCTCAACCCTTGTGTCTCTCTATAGATAATAAAAAAATGTCTCTCTAATGCAATCTCATACTATGTTAATTTATGGTAGGGTATCACAAAATCGAACCACCAACCTCTTACTTGTAAGGAAAATGGTCTTCCATTGAGGTATAACCCTTTAAAAAATTTGGTGAGAGGGGCAAGTAGGTCCCTAAGAGAGGCCACCAAATCACATAATGAAAGTTTAATGAAAAGACTCATTCCATGACCATAACGATCTGTGGAGGTCGAACCAATTCAACCCCAACATGGAACCAACCACCACTAAGAAGAATAAGTATTTCACATTGGTAATTGGAATGAGAAGAAATGTGATCATTGGGATGCCTCGATGCTTAAGGAACAGATAATAGAAATCCATTTGCTAGCATGGGGGCGTCAACTTGTTGACCAATATCTTATCACGTTCATTCATAAAGGGGGTTTTTTAATTGTAAAAAATAAAGTCAATATATTGTAGGTATTGGGGGGGGATGTGGGGTCTCAAGGGCTTGGTTTATAGGTATTTGGGGGTACAAAAAGGGGTATCTAGTGAAAATAGGGGTTTCTTTGATTAAAACGATATATTGGGAGGGGGGTTCAAAAAAAGGATTTTGGGAGATATTTACCAATATCTAGTGAAGTTAGGATTATTCTTTAATATCCCACCAATGAAGGCGTTATGTCTCAGTTTCATAGAGTGAATACCCTGTGTTTGATAGTAGGTGGATGATCTCCACATCATTATTATTTATTTTCATATCTATTGTGTCTTGACTGTACCACTCTTTGTACTAAGTCAATCATATCAAAGAAGACAACCATTATAAATTACGGAAGCCATGAGCCATAATAATTTGGATTTTTGTTGCTCATAGAAATAGTTTTTCATTCAATATTATAAAGGGAATGGGTTGGTTGATTCTTAGAATAAAAGCTTAGTTAGAATCATCAAAACACTACTGCAAGAGAATAAAAAGGCATGGAACAAAAATCTCACCCACGCACTTTGGGCTGACAAAATATCCCCAAAAAGATCCATTTCCACGTCCCCTTTCCAGATCATCTATGGCACTGAAGCAATTTTTCCTACTAAATTGGGGTTACCAGTAATGAGACTGTTGTAGGAGCAATATGCAGAGACAGATGCCACCCTAAGAAGGAAGGATGAACTCATCAGTGTACAACAAACCAGAGAAAAATCTTTCGATAATAATCAACTGCACTAAGACAAGATCAAAGAGGCTTTCGACAAACATACCAAGGTGGATAACTTTGAATCATGAGACTTGGTACTAAAATGGGATGCAAAAAATGAAGATAAGGGAAAACATGGGAAATTGGATCACCTATGGCTGGGCCCATTCAAAATTGTAGCATACCATGGGAGTAATTCCTACTTACTATAGGAGAGTAATGGAGACATCATTGGAGGATGGCTTGTGAAAGGCAGGTTCCTCAAGCACTATATTGTTTGAACAATCATCACCCCACCCATTAATTGTACATAATCATTTTTACGTTTTCTTTTCGCATAAAGAAGTTGGAATAAAAGCAGCATAGTAGAAGCCTAAGGTGAAGGCCCTGAGCTATGCTGGGTCAATTTTGAGTTTTTGAATAAATACCAGTGGATTCAAATCACATGAATAAGTCATATTCCAATGGGTAGGCACTAGGTCTACAGTTCTTTGCTACCTCACAGGGAGGATAACATCCCCGGTTGGAGCCTATGTTATCACCATAACATTATTAGATGGAATCCAAGTTTCAAATTTAGCGAGGGGCTACATTAGGGTGGAGGCACGATATTTTGGAGGACCAATTTACATATAGCGGAGAAGGGCCAATATAGCGGAGGCATGGAATTTGATGGGGCTCAACGGACCATAGATCTTGAGCGGCCCAGATCAACGACTAGGACACATATCGGGCGATGAAGTAGCGTGGAAGATAATTCTTCGAGGGCGAGCCGGGTAAAATACCATGGTTTCATTTCACGGACACGTGGCACCACCAGAGGCATATCGGGGTGAAAATAGGTCTACCCAAAACCGTTTTTCCTCACCCCCGATATCGAAAAGTTCATATAAAAGGAGGGCCTCGGTCATTATTTTATGATATTTCAAAGCATTTGAATGTTTGAAATTTGGCGCAAACGCTCCATTCAAAACTGAATATCAACAGTGAACCACATTCGTGCATTCTCCACTGATTCACAAGTATTTTTCATCATGGCCACAAACCCTTTCGTTTTATCCATAACAGAGAAAGAACCTGCCTCTAAAGAAGAAGCGCTAATTGATAGGGACTCGAATGTATTTGACACAGAAATAACAGTCTCACCCATTTCCGTGTACAAGGCCAATTTGTTAGACAATGTTGGAAAACGAATACCCTTCCTTGAAGTGACCCAAGCTTCCATTACCCCTTACGCCGTAGAAGTCATTTTCCCTTTCCCAAAGTTCGTAAGCTGGTGTGCAGAATAATATTCACAGGAAGAAAAGGTCATTTTGAATAAGTTAGGTTCAAAAGTCTTATGCGAAATAGACAACCCGTCAATTCAGCATGTCCTCAATATACCAGAGTATTCCCCCTTAGTGGCAGAGCCCTTCGAGGAAGAGAAAATGATCACAGTCTACAAAGAATGTCCCTCTAAAGTAAAAACCCTATTTTTACAGACCATTGTTAAACCTGAACATCATTCTGAGAGTCTTTCATTACCTATCAATATAAGCATCATGGTTATTGAGGTCCAATGGGATTGTTCCATACTTAGCAAAATTATAGGAATGGATAACGACAAGTTCGTAGTAGAACTCATGTTGGGTTTCCTGTTGACCTTTTTTTCTGTCAAAGTCTAGTCAGTCAGCCTATATAAGTTTTGAAAAGTTCATCGCTGACAATATGCACCAACAACTGGTAAATCTCAATTCACTGAGACACTTTAGGTACTACACGCACTTGCTGAGAATGTTCCTGAAATCGAATAAGACTGAATTCCATGAAGCTGCATTCATCTCGACTAAATGAAAAAGGATCGCAATGCTTATTTTCATAAATAAGATCATGTCCAGGGTTTATAGTCTCATGTTTGGCACGAACCTGCCAAGGGTTTTGGAAGAAATGAAAATCTCTTTACAACCCAATCTAGAGAACAGGGTGGGATATTGGATGTTGTTCATGCATTCTACTATAATTTGGGTATATGGTTATCAAGAAGGACCTTACCTTTTACCTGTCTTTTTGAATCCTAGAGTCTTTTCCCTAGAGTTCATCAGACAAAGGATTATTTCAGAGATAGATCATTTTCTGAAAATGCACAAGGCATCTAACTTAAAATTTCCTTTCATAATAGGACCCTTTGTGGTAAAGAATAGGTCCTGTTTGCCTTAGATCCAGGCCAAACTCAGTGGATTTGGGTTTACACAGTTACAAGGGAGGAAATATGACCCACACGATATCATATCTAAAAGAATACTAATGAGTAGACAAGGCCCCTACGAGCATGAGCAGGCTAAAGGATTTGATAAACTAACAAACTTGGAAACCTGTGCATATATGGAAGTCACTTTGCAACCTGATCATACACAACAAACAGAGGAAACCCCACAACCGATCCAGACACATAAAAATTCTCCAAGGTTGATTATTAAATCTCCCAAGATGAGTGTTTATAACAAAAGGAGCAGTTCAGAGGCCTTGGGCATGAGTGGTCAACAAAATGTTCTCAAGAAAGTGAAGATCACACAGTCCCCACTGGTAGTAAATCTGGAGGAGGAAGATCCCAAAGAGAAAACAAGCATGGATATGGTGGAAAGAAAAATCAAAGATGAAGAAGCTAACCTAGAGAGCATTCCATAGGGTGAAAGAAGCTCAAGGAATTTCAGCAGGAAACATATCTTTAGCAAGACACCTGGGGCAGTTTACCAATCCATAAAATGTTTAGTGAATCAATATGTTGTGAAAGGAAGTATGGACAATAGTGAGATAAGATATTTGTTTCATGAAGTAGAAAATATCTTCTAGCACAGGGCTTCCCTGTTCTCAGTCAGGGATGTACAAATAAAGGCATTTAACATAGCAGTGGTAGATGAGGATAAAGTGTCTGAAATAAAGATGCACTATGAGAAGATTAGTGCCCTAGACAAGGTAAGGTTCCACAGAAATGCCAGTGGCATGCTATATTCAGACTACCTGAGTCTAAGTATGAGGGTTTCAATATTAACAACTCATGCACTTAAATTACATGGACAATTAAAGAAGGAGAAAGCATCCAACAAAGCCTGGCAAACCCAAGTCAAAAGATTGGAATTTGAAGGCCCTCAAGGGGTAAAGGCTTCTTTAGATGAGAAAGAGAAGATGATCCAAAGCCTAAATAATAAGATGAAGATGTCTACCACAGAACATCCACATACAACAAAGTTAGCTGCTCTAGAGCAAGAAAAGGAGACATTCAGACAAGAAGCACTAAATTACAAAGCTAAAGTGTTGCAGCTGGAAAAATAAAAAGAGAATCTGTCACAAGGACAGGTAGCAACATCAGATATGGTTGTTATTGTACCTTCTAATACAAAAGTTGGATCAAGCACTGATGGATTGGTTCAGGCTATGTCCCAAGTAATCTTAAAGACAAGGGAGATCAAGAGCCTTAAGGAGGTCATAGAAAAGATGCAGCAAGAGATGAAAATGAAGGAAGAAAAGATGGCCCAATTTCAAAAGGATAATCAAGATTTGCAAGAGAGGGTGAACAAGCTGAAGACGAGGTTGAAGGGAAAATTACTGTTGCAAGGAGCTAAACATGTAATATGGGATACTATTTCTTCTGAAGCTACTAAATTCATATTTTATCTGAATTTTATAAATGACAAAGACAACATGACCATCACTTCCTGAAACAAATGTATTGTTATTAATGAACCATTGGCAAAAAAGCCCTCGGAATGGGCCCAAAACGCTATTGATTTGTTGAATTATGTGCCCACTACTCATCTTCAGACCATTGGGGTAAAGGACATAACTGTACCGATAATTTGGGCGAGGAGGATCATCGCTAAACATAATTTTCTCAAATCCGTTCAAACCAAGGCTGTGCAAATGGAACAACGTATACAAGAGTTTAGGGATACATTTGAACAATTGTTTATCAAGAGCCTCCCACCATTTTGGGATGGTAAATGGAAATTATACAATCAAGAGGAATACAATTCTCTCCTCACTCAGTGCAGAATGGATCATTCAAAATGTGAAGGCCTGGAAGAGAACTTGAAGGGGCCCAGTTTGGTAAAATATTTGGCTGCAGACTGATTTTGAATTAGTTCAAGACAATGAAGACTGAGTTGCCAACTATGTCTTATGCTACCTGCATTGACCTGGAGATTATGATAAAGGAGATGATGGATTACGAGATTCCTTCTGACTCAGTGGAATGAGATCGTACGGTTAGGCAAGACGAAATGAAGTTTTCCAGGGACCAGTAAATAACCTCCAGGTGTCACCAAAATGGCAAGTTCGACAAGGAATAACAACAAGACACATGGCGTAAAGGAAGATGAGCAGTCAGAGAGATCCATCCCTAGTCTATGAAATGTTTTTTGTTTAATCATTGTAAATCGGTTTATATGCCGAGACTGTCAGTTGAAATTATTAGAATCAATTTTAGAAGCTGAAATGTTTCGGTTTCATCCATTGTAATAAAATTGTATAAGTACTAGAAATTATGATTGAATTAATGTTGGTAGAAGTGCAAGGACACCTTTTTGTTGCTTCTAAACTCTATTGTAATTTTCTGGAGCTAAATTGAATACATATGCAGAAGCTTTTGAAGTCTCTATGAAAATATTCTAATGTTGGTGATATCAGTTTTGTCTTCTCTCATCGTATGTATTTCCTGTGATTCTTTATTTCCATTTGCACTGTCTTCTGTTTAAATTGGATAGTTAAAAGCTCAGAATTTATCTTGTGATGCTCTTGGCTTAAGCAATTTAAACTGTGTGAATTTCCTCTTAACTAATTTAGAATTCATTTTAGTAATACTCTGATGCAGTTATTTGTTTTCTCTTTCTTCTTACACCCTGGTTAAACTTAATTAACAACTCAGATTCATTGCCTCATTTAGCATTTATCCTCTGGAGAGTTCTACTAGCCAGTCATTGTTTTCATTCAATTTCATAATTTTGACTCCATAGCCCTGAGTGTTCCTCCCCGTCTTTTCCAACAATTTTATAAAAAAACCCCAAAACAAATCTGAATCTATCCATTGATTGCCAAAGATATATCAAGTGACATGAGAGATCCCTCTCTGAGTTAGTAGGCTAGTTCCCATCTCTAAAGTAGGTTGAAACAGTTACCTCTGTCGTTTGTCTATCATCCGGACAAATTTACAGAGTGCTATCAGGTTCTAATGAGTGTGGCTTGATATTTAGGCAAGTGAATATTCTAGAATCATATGCAGGTAATTTCATGATGATATGGTTGCAACTATAAATGTACAAACATTTTAGACTATAGACTCAGTATATCAACTCCAATTGATAGAGAGGAATAAAAGATATAGGTATATCAAATTGTAGTAGAGTACATTCTCTTCTCCAGTGAGGAATAAATCATCAACATACAAGACCAAAATCAAGGACTCACCATTAACAACTTTATATTAGAGGTTGGGATATGCAACACTCTTTTTGAAGCCCAAACTCATTAGGTATCCATCAATCCTTGCATACCAAGCTTGAGGTGCCTGCTTGAGTCCATACATGGCCTTCTTCAACCTACACACATGAGACTCCTCATGTATCATGAAACCATCTAGTTGCTCGATGTATACTTCTTACTCAATATCTCCATTGAGAAAGGTTTTCTTCACATCCATCTCATGTAGTCTCCAACCCATGGATGCTATAATGGAAATAATCATCTGAATAGAAGTGTATCTAGCAACAAGAAAAAGTGTATCCTCATAATATACTCCCTCCACCTGAGAGAATCCTCTAGAAACAAATCTCACTTTGTGCTTCTTGATGCTCCCATCAACCGTGTGTTTGATCTTATAGATCCACTTGGAAGTCACTACAGACTTCCCCTCAGGTGTCGGAACATTATCTCACACATCATTCTTCATGATGGACTGATACTCCATCATGGAATCTCTCCATATTGGATGATTAGATGCCTCCTCATAACATGAAGGCTCAAAATCAATGATGTGGCTCATAGTTGTGGCATAGCACGAATATATTTGAGGTCTCTTGCTCTCTCAGAAGGTACCATGAGGAGTTGCATGTCCTTCTTCCTCCTACAAAGTCTTATGAGCCCATGTAGGTCTCTTCCAACCTAATGCAATATCTTTGGGAACATCAACTGGAGCTACAATATCAATGGGATCAATTTGATCAATAGGCTCTATTGTCTCCCTCTGAACTGTTGGAGGGCGAGGGGGAGAAGGAACCATCTCTTCCTGTATATCACTATCAATATCCATGTGAGATCCTCTAGATCTCCTAAAGGTTACCTCCTCCTCAAAGGTAACATCTATTCTTGCCTCAATATTTCTCTGACCAGGGATGTAGATCCAGTATGCCTTCGAAGACTCGTTGTATGCTAAAAATGTACCCTTTCTTCTTGAAGGTTCTAGCTTGGTCCTTTTCTCCTTGGGTGCATGAATGCATACTGGACACCCAAATATATTGAAGTGTCCAACCTCAGGCTTCACTCATGAACTATGTCCATACTAGACATCTTGTGGTTCCCTCGTGGAACACATGTCTAAGACATATCAAGGTTACCTCATGGAACCAATGTCTTCTCTAGGACACATTGAGGTTCCCTCATAGAGCCAATGTCCCCCAAGACATATTGAGTTTTCCTCATGAAACCAATGTCTCGGTTCCTTCATCTGACCATCTGAGGCATGTTAGGATGATGTCCACATTCCCTCCTACTAGTCCATACAGGACCCTCCAGGGAGAATGTTTCACGATGTTGCCTCAAACATGAACACCCTATCAACTAGGAAGGTATTTTTTTTTCACGATGTTTTCATCTAGTAGTCCATTGACTACTCTGCAATCAACTAGTAGCACATAACTAGTACCATACCATCAGTATCTCAAATCATCTGTCACAGTATATGCGATCAAACAGTAGCGCAAAACTACTTCCAAGTGATCTGGTAGTCTCCATGGAAATCAACTAGTAGCACACAAATACTATAATGACATCCAATAGAGCATGATTACACCAAGCCATAGTAGTACAAAAATACTATCCAATGATACAAAATCACTGCTAGTGGTACCCAACCACTGTAGTAGCACATAACTACTGTCCACTTTCCAAAGCACACAACATCATGGTAACCACCACATCAAAAAATTGAAACAAGCTTCATGTGATCTTGACTATAGAGGGTTTGTCGCTGCATCTCAAGTCCATCTTGATCACTCCTCACCAAGTACTCATATTGATCTAGAACACCAACACCACCCATTTTCACAAGTAATAAGGTATGAGTAGATAATGCAGGTGGAACATCATAAGATCCATCAGAATATACGTCCATTGAAACCCATGTACCCTTAAGTTTACCAAGCACCCAATCACATATATGATCACATGCAACAGACAATGCACTAGAGAGCTTACATTCCTTGATAATTACAAAACCATGTTGTTGTAAAATGGTGTGAAATTCTGCATCCAACCAAGAATTATCTACAACAAGTTGTCGCACTAGTTTATCTCTTGCTTCAGTTACAATCAATGATGGATTGAATAACACCAACATCGAAGGTCTTTCCCCTGACCCTAATGGAAAATCGCATATCCTGCTCACATGCCACCACATTAATCAATTCAAAAAATATATTCACACGGTCCTGGGGCATCATCATCTTGTTCAAGGATGATAAAAAATTCAAGCTAATCGATAAGCCAAGTATGTAATCGTTGGAGAAGTTGTAGAGTATGTTGGTGCAGCTCTGGCTAGGCGTTTTGGACAACAATTGGCTCTATGGGGGTGCATCCAGAGACATATCTAATAACATTTCAAATATGTTGGACTTCACATGCAATAGATCATTCGTGACGGGCGAGTGGTACATGCCCAAATACAGGTTGAGAGGCTTGCGGAGGGACGACCCCCCATCTATCAGTGGGGACTCCTCGAATGGAGAGGTAAATTTCAAAATTACAAAGATAGTTTTATATTGGGAAGGAAGGATGGATCCAACATGAGAAATGGCAGCCCGAAATGCTTTCTTCACGACTCTAGCATTTGTACCCGTAGTGGGATTCTCTGAGATGCCTGCATATTTGATTCTTGTTGGTTTATTCAATCAACTATTTTCAAGATTGAGACAACAATGAATATGGTGTACAACAAATAACTCACACTACCGCGTACTTAGCAACAATCCACATTCAACCAATCTAATCTCACCTAATTCTCACAGGATTCTATTTCCTTGGGCCCTTYCGCGAGGGAGTCAAGTCCAGTCCTGCTCTAATATCATGTTGATTTTTCTATATGAGATGATATTGTGTATTCAATATACTATTATAATGATGAGTGTTCCATATATAGAGAACATATGGTGACCATCCATGAAACGATGCGTCCCTTGGATAATCAATAATTATTTATTATTACTTATTATATATATTATTTAATAATCAATAATTATATTATTAATTATTAATCTAGGAGAATGTCTTCCTGATGTTGTCCAATCATCAACAGGTAGAGACCCTTGTTTATCCATCCAACCATAAAAATCTACATCAAGGTACCTTTTATCAATAATGTTGATTAAAATTTTGGGATCATTAGTTGTTATAGGATTCTACGTAAGACTTAGAAAGTCTCTATTATATTTTCTCTATTGAATCATAAGCAAATCAATAGGTTTCTAGCTGGAAAAAGTTTTATATTTATGTTTTGGGAAATTATAGAAAGTATGTATTGGTGTTATCAATTGATGGAAGCTCAAAATCCATATGTATACTGCACCTAGGGAGTTGTAAAATTCATGAAGAAGAAGGTTATTAGRAATTTAGAGTGAGGTTTGTTGTGCTGAGAAAATGATTTGTTGTTGAGAGTTTCTTATCACAGCTGCAATTCCCTAGAGTTCCCAACAAGATATATTCCTAGAAAACCTATGTTAAATCCCTGGAGGGAAGTGGTATAGCCTAAGAGACTTCATAACAGAGAAGGGGATCCCATTTCTTTGGTTGTGCAGGTTGTGGGGAGAGAGCTGGTGGATTGGGATGGTTGTAGGAAACTAGCTTATTGTAAATGGATAGTAGACACCCTTTCTTATGGATTCCTAGCCCTAGCTCAGGGGTGATTCATTGTTGAGATTTGGAGCAACAAGTCTATGGTTGTGTGGAATGTCTATCCTCTGCAGTTGGTTGCACATTTGATTTAAAAGATGAGTGTTTGATCTTCGTTCAATGTTTTATTTATGGGTTTATATTGTTGTGCATAAACTCTGTGTTTTTGAGAAATTACATGCTAATATGTGTATGTTTAATTAATTGCATTCATGTTTATTGGAATTGTTGTTATATGCATGGGCATTTTTATCATGTTGCATGTTTTTAATTTAATGGTCAGAAAAAGAAAATTTTAAATTGTTGGGTTTAGTAGTGGGGGACATTACAGAGTGGTATAAGAGATTATGGTTCAACACTGGACCCGTACGGGACAAAAAATAGCATGGATTTAAAAAAAAAATCAATTACATAGTATCAATTTGTATCAAGTTTTGGAGAAATGATGAATTTCAAAGTGAAATTCCCAAATTTGGGGGTGGACAATGTATGTAATTTAGCAAGGGATGCCAAATTAATAGTCACAAGTTCGTGTTTGGCCATGGGAAGCTAAGTTTATAGCTTCCATGGTGGTTTAAAAAAGAAGGAACTTTTTGGTCAAAAAACAAAATTTTAGTAAAAATATTAAATTTTCAAAAAATTATCATTTTGGGGATTTTTGGAAAAAAATCCATAGAAATGATGACATGGACTGTACCCATGACATGGAATGACAAGGTCCATGATGGCAGTGCAATGGTGGAAGAAGGTAGGGGTTGTGGAATAGAGTTAGATGGATCAACAATCAAAATCACTTGAATTTTAAGAATCATGGTTGATATTTATTTGTAGGTTTGGAGAAGTCCGACGAAGTTTTGGAGCAGTTTGATGAATCGAGAACTAAGAAGCACATTATACCTTGAGATCAATGGTTTATATTCATCCTAGATTTGGTGTTTCAGGGTTCAGATTTTGGAAAATTTCGAACAAAAGTTAAAGGAAATCATCGATGGTCAATGGCTGATGGAGTTTTTGGGTTCATATTTCAGCAAAGTTTGAAAAAAACTTAAAGGAAATCATCGATGGCCAATGGCCGATGGAGTTTCAAAATTCATATTTTGGAAAATTATGAACAAAGTAAAAAGGGAATTTTCGATGGTCGATGTCTGATGTCTGATTCCCGTTGCTTGATGTTCAATGGCCAATGGAGTTTCAGGTTAGTATTTCAGTGAAGTCCGAACAAAGTTTAAAGGAAAATCACCAATGGTCGATAGTTGATGTTTGATGTCTGATGGCCAATAGAGTTCGAAGTTCGGATTTCAAAGAAGTCCAAAAAAAGGTTAAAATAAAATCCCCAATAGCCAATGGTTGATGTTCGATCTTTGATGAAGGGTTTCAGAGATCACCAAAGAAAAGGAAAAGAAAGAAAAGAAAGAGGAGAGGAGAAAGGGAAGGAGAAAATGAGCAATTTACAAAAATAAAAAAGTTTGGATCCAAAAACTTGTTTTGTCCATAACATGAGAATTTCAACTCATAATTAGATGAAATTTTAGGTGTGTGTCTGCAATGACGAGGAATACAAGAATTCTAGTGAGGTCCATTGGTTAATTCTACTTATATTTTTTGAAAAATGCAAATTAGTGACTTTCAAAGATCTGGCTCATGCTTAGTATATAGGGCCTAGAAAAAGGTGACATTTTTATAGGGAGCTAAAAAAGCAGGCATGAAGATACCCATTTGGGCTCCAGGATAAATTCAAAAGGGGTTGGTGTGGAGATACTTAAATAGTGCAAAATCCACTATTTATGGGTGCACTTCGGGGATTTTTGAAATCTTTGGAAGAGGAAAAGGGACCCTAGATCACAAATCTAGAAAAAAATATTTAGTAGACATTTTATCTACACGCCAATCTAGACAATGTTGTCTTGAGGCAATTTTTCCCACTTTTTCTTTGTTTGGGAGATAAACAATTTTGGCTAAAATATTCAAGTTTCGAGAAACTACAGAAGTAGAAACTCGTCAATTCCATATTTATATAGAATTTTACTAGAGCATTGGATTCCAAATATGAAATTTATTGTGTGTTCAAAATCATAAATCCTATATTCACCTAATATAAAATTGTTTCTGATTCCTGACAGAATTTCTTTTATAGGTGGTAGAAAAGGTCTCTCAAAAAAATTGCAACAATGAACACAATTGAATTAAAAGAAATTGCAAACTTTAGAACACTGTAAATTTTAGCTCAGAACTCGAAATGAGGCATGAGTATAGTCATTGGAAAGATAAGTCAAAGGATATTGTATCTAAGCAATCAAAATTGGATTCCAATGCATCCATATGTCTCATAAATTCAGCTAAATAATGACATGTAATATTATTAATGAAAGTTTTTACAATATGCATGATTCTAAGAATAATTGTTACATGCAAATTTCTTGTAGAATTAGAGGTACAGGAAAGAATATTTGGTTCTTATATGAGAAATAGAGACATGGAGGATTCCCAAGGTTCTTACAACCATGAGGAGGAGGTCAGAGGTCTAGATGTCATCATGGGAAATGAAGAGACTGATTCCAATGGAAGGAGGAGCAAGGTGGAGCCTATGGATATGGATAAAACTATGAGAAGATTGAAAAAATAAGTGTGGAGATATACAAAAGACAATGAGAGGATGATGAGAGCTCAAGAGGAGATGCTATAGAGTTTGAATATTCTACAGAAAAAGTCAATAAATATTTTGGCACAAAACAAGCATCGAATGCAAAGTGAGTAGAAGTATCCAGATCTTAGGATAGGAGGGATAACCATGAAGGATTTATACAATCAATGAGTATTAGAAGAAATCATCATCATCATCGATATGAAGCTACAATTCAAGAATTCTTATTATTATAGGATAATTTGGGACAATGTAGTGAAAACAAAACTAATAGAATATGATATGAAATGAAATATCCATGAACATGAATTACTAGAGATCACAGGAAACAATTTTTATGACTTATTTTGAATATGAAGGAAATTTTACACCAATATTGCAGTATTTTATATAGTCTTTATTAGGTTTTTGAGGGTCCTGTGTAATTACAATTACATGAAGCATGCCAAAATCACTTTGTTGTAATTCCAACAGTCAATTAGAAGTTAAAAAAATAAATAATGATGTTTTAGAAATGTTTGGAGGAATTTCCAAAGTAGGAGGTAATCATGGAATACCAAGTGGAGGGAACTCAAACTAATGTTTCAATAAGAAGTTTGGTCCCAGGAAACATAATAAAATAGTGCAGACCTCCCAAGTAACATGAACATATAGTGTGGACTTCCCATGCCACAAAAAGAACATGGGTGTTTAATAAGTGTGGAGTTGTGTTTGATTCGTAATATTCACTATATGAAAATAAAAATATTGATGAAAATATGAGTATTAGGTCTCCCACTTGCCTATGAATAAGAAAGAGAAGGAAGATATCAAAAACAAAATATGGATCTAGTGTGCCAGTGAAGGAGCGAGGGTGATAGTGAGGAAGTGTTCAACGGGATTTCCCAACCCAAGAATGGCATGGAAGTGAAATCAAATACCAAAGGGAGACAAGTAGCTTCACTGCTAATTCTACGACTAATGTTGGTGGAGTTAAAAAAAAAATCATAGTAGCTCACCCATTTGTTACGGGTGGTGGAACATTTGATAACTCCATTGTTGCAAGAATTGTAAGATATAATACTCTCAAATATAATAAATATTCCACCATTATGATTACAAAACTCACATACCTCAATGATACAACCTTCACCGCCAACTTTAGTGGGAAACTTAGAAGCTTGGCTAACTTGCAATTCCTAGCATTGGTTCCTCGAAAGGTAGACATGAATGTTTTATTAAAAATTAGTCTAGGACTAAATCCTTGTCCCAAGGGGATGGGGAATACATCATGCAAGGGTCCCAATAAGAACAACTCCATTGCCTATGTCAACAACATTTACTTTTTTCTCCCAAGCGCTACTCTTCTTGAATCCCACTATTTCAGGAAAATGGAAGGGATATATAAGATCAATTTTCCAGACAATCCTCCATTCCCATTCAATTAATTGGGAACTCCACCAAATAATACTAAGGATATGAATTGGATGAGAGTGAAAGTCCTTCCCTTCAACACAAGCATTCAATTGGTTCTTCAAGACTCCAACATTTTCAGCACGAACATCCATCTTCTCCATCTCCATGGTTTCAACTTCTTCTTGGTTGGACAAGGTGTTGGAAAAGACAATGAATCAAACGATGCAAAAAAACTTAACCTCATTGAAGCTATTGAGAGAAACATTATCGGAGTCCCGAAAGGAGGTTGAGTGGCTCTCAGATTCCACGCTAACAATCTAGGTCCTACATATATCAATGCAATCTCATCTCATATAACATTCAGCATTGCATTGCATTGATTAAGTATAATATGTAACATTAATCTAGTTCTAAGAATAATATTACCATTTTCTATTTGTATGTAGGTTTGTGGTCCAAGCATTGTCATATAGAAATTCACACATCATGGGGACTAAAAATGGTGTGGGTTATGAAGGAAAGAAAAGGTCCCCTTCAATCTCTCCCACCTACCCCCTTTGACCTCCCCCATTGTTAATGTCCTTCATTCCTTTGCAATTGTCCTTCCACCACCACTTTCATTCCATTCCATTCCATTTATTGGTTTTATTTTAGACTTATTGGACCTTTGTCTTGTTGGGATTTTATAGTCTTTACAGTGAAAGTATAGTCGAGGTAGATTGACTAATGGTCAAAGGTCGAGGTGGATCGACAACAAGTCGAAGGTCGAGGGAGACGATCGAGAAAAGTTGAAGTCGAAGATATCAACGAAAAATTCAACTAACAAGAGGTCGAAGTGCAACCATAAGTCGACCAACTAGATATCAAATCAAGGCTGACTGGTAGGTGAATGGTAACCTGAATTGGATTCGACTGTAACAAAATCCCGAGATTTGTGGGACTTGTAGCCAATGATATGCATGGATTTGTAACCATTTTTTGGGTTCCAATCTTTAGGTTTTTTCCTATTGTAAATACTATAAAGAGGCATTTTGTAAGACCGTAAAGGCTAATTGTAGAATGGAAAATAATGTTGTAATGCACTTATGCAGGTTAATTCATATGTAGTTGTAGGTTGTTGTTCATGCATATGTAAGTCAATTTGGCTACAAGATTGTTCTTGCACAAGAAAGAGGGTATGATGTCGATTGCGTCTTAGGTGTGGACCAAGGTTAGACATGTAACCTTTTATTCACATTGAATAAAACAATAAGAGAGAATAACGCTCAAAGAGATGTTGGTTTCTCCCAGTTAAGGGTTCCATGGTAAAATCTCAGTGTACTGTGTAATTGCTTGTTTCATTTTCATTTATTGATTAAATTATTCTTCTCTTCTGCTAGGATTAGTATGGAAGTGTCTTTCATTTCCTGACATGTGGTATCGGATCTTAGGTTTTCCCTGACAAGTGACTTATCAGAGAGGTGTTATTCTTTGGTGAGTATATCAGATCTTGATTTTCTAATATTAAAAATAAGAACTAAACCCTAGGTACACTAAGAGTCATAAGTCATAAATTGTGTTAAAGATCATGGTAAATAATGGAGAGCAGTTCCAGAACAAAGATAGAAAAATTCGATGGCCAAAATTTTGAGCTTTGGAAGCTTAAAATTGAATATCTTCTTATGGATCGAGAACAATGGACAATGGTCTATCTAGGTACCCAGTCAACATGCATGTCGAAGAAATAATGGGAGAAACTCTAAAGAAGAGCAAGAAGTACAATTCTTCTTTGTCTTGCAGATTCAGTGTTGTTGAATGTCTCAAGTGAAGATTCAACCAAAAAACTGTGGGACAAGATGGGAAGCTTATACCAGTCAAAGTCTCTGGTAAATAAGCTATTTCTTAGAAATAAATTGTATCTTCTGAGGATGAGTGATGGCAATTTGGTGACTGATCATTTAAATGTGTTTAATACCATGTTAAGACAGTTATCGTATGTGGATATTAAGATCACTAATGAGGATAAGTGTATCAACATATTATGTTCTTTTCCAGACTCTTGGGATAGCTTATTCGTGGCTATTGGGAGTAATTCAACCACACAAGCGCTAGAGGACGTGGTTGTTTATTTGTTCTCTAAATAAATGAGAAGGAATAACATGGAAGGATCGATCAAATATTATCTGCTAGTGAGAGTTTGAACAATAGACAAAGATAAAGGTAGATTCTCCGGTAGAAAGTTCAAGTCTAAGGGTAGATCTAAATCCCCAGTTTAGTCGATGCAAAGATGTTGGAAATGCGGTAAATATAGGAATTATAAAAAGGATTGTATGTCGAAGGAA
>ML819376.1:151066-168238 GCA_009831015.1 Picea engelmannii
ATTGAGTAAGAAGTATACATCGAGCAACTAGATGGTTTCATGATACATGAGGAGTCTCATGTGTGTAGGTTGAAGAAGGCCATGTATGGACTCAAGCAGGCACCTCAAGCTTGGTATGCAAGGATTGATGGATACCTAATGAGTTTGGGCTTCAAAAAGAGTGTTGCATATCCCAACCTCTAATATAAAGTTGTTAATGGTGAGTCCTTGATTTTGGTCTTGTATGTTGATGATTTATTCCTCACTGGAGAAGAGAATGTACTCTACTACAATTTGATATACCTATATCTTTTATTCCTCTCTATCAATTGGAGTTGATATACTGAGTCTATAGTCTAAAATGTTTGTACATTTATAGTTGCAACCATATCATCATGAAATTACCTGCATATGATTCTAGAATATTCACTTGCCTAAATATCAAGCCACACTCATTAGAACCTGATAGCACTCTGTAAATTTGTCCGGATGATAGACAAACGACAGAGGTAACTGTTTCAACCTACTTTAGAGATGGGAACTAGCCTACTAACTCAGAGAGGGATCTCTCATGTCACTTGATATATCTTTGGCAATCAATGGATAGATTCAGATTTGTTTTGGGGTTTTTTTATAAAATTGTTGGAAAAGACGGGGAGGAACACTCAGGGCTATGGAGTCAAAATTATGAAATTGAATGAAAACAATGACTGGCTAGTAGAACTCTCCAGAGGATAAATGCTAAATGAGGCAATGAATCTGAGTTGTTAATTAAGTTTAACCAGGGTGTAAGAAGAAAGAGAAAACAAATAACTGCATCAGAGTATTACTAAAATGAATTCTAAATTAGTTAAGAGGAAATTCACACAGTTTAAATTGCTTAAGCCAAGAGCATCACAAGATAAATTCTGAGCTTTTAACTATCCAATTTAAACAGAAGACAGTGCAAATGGAAATAAAGAATCACAGGAAATACATACGATGAGAGAAGACAAAACTGATATCACCAACATTAGAATATTTTCATAGAGACTTCAAAAGCTTCTGCATATGTATTCAATTTAGCTCCAGAAAATTACAATAGAGTTTAGAAGCAACAAAAAGGTGTCCTTGCACTTCTACCAACATTAATTCAATCATAATTTCTAGTACTTATACAATTTTATTACAATGGATGAAACCGAAACATTTCAGCTTCTAAAATTGATTCTAATAATTTCAACTGACAGTCTCGGCATATAAACCGATTTACAATGATTAAACAAAAAACATTTCATAGACTAGGGATGGATCTCTCTGACTGCTCATCTTCCTTTACGCCATGTGTCTTGTTGTTATTCCTTGTCGAACTTGCCATTTTGGTGACACCTGGAGGTTATTTACTGGTCCCTGGAAAACTTCATTTCGTCTTGCCTAACCGTACGATCTCATTCCACTGAGTCAGAAGGAATCTCGTAATCCATCATCTCCTTTATCATAATCTCCAGGTCAATGCAGGTAGCATAAGACATAGTTGGCAACTCAGTCTTCATTGTCTTGAACTAATTCAAAATCAGTCTGCAGCCAAATATTTTACCAAACTGGGCCCCTTCAAGTTCTCTTCCAGGCCTTCACATTTTGAATGATCCATTCTGCACTGAGTGAGGAGAGAATTGTATTCCTCTTGATTGTATAATTTCCATTTACCATCCCAAAATGGTGGGAGGCTCTTGATAAACAATTGTTCAAATGTATCCCTAAACTCTTGTATACGTTGTTCCATTTGCACAGCCTTGGTTTGAACGGATTTGAGAAAATTATGTTTAGCGATGATCCTCCTCGCCCAAATTATCGGTACAGTTATGTCCTTTACCCCAATGGTCTGAAGATGAGTAGTGGGCACATAATTCAACAAATCAATAGCGTTTTGGGCCCATTCCGAGGGCTTTTTTGCCAATGGTTCATTAATAACAATACATTTGTTTCAGGAAGTGATGGTCATGTTGTCTTTGTCATTTATAAAATTCAGATAAAATATGAATTTAGTAGCTTCAGAAGAAATAGTATCCCATATTACATGTTTAGCTCCTTGCAACAGTAATTTTCCCTTCAACCTCGTCTTCAGCTTGTTCACCCTCTCTTGCAAATCTTGATTATCCTTTTGAAATTGGGCCATCTTTTCTTCCTTCATTTTCATCTCTTGCTGCATCTTTTCTATGACCTCCTTAAGGCTCTTGATCTCCCTTGTCTTTAAGATTACTTGGGACATAGCCTGAACCAATCCATCAGTGCTTGATCCAACTTTTGTATTAGAAGGTACAATAACAACCATATCTGATGTTGCTACCTGTCCTTGTGACAGATTCTCTTTTTATTTTTCCAGCTGCAACACTTTAGCTTTGTAATTTAGTGCTTCTTGTCTGAATGTCTCCTTTTCTTGCTCTAGAGCAGCTAACTTTGTTGTATGTGGATGTTCTGTGGTAGACATCTTCATCTTATTATTTAGGCTTTGGATCATCTTCTCTTTCTCATCTAAAGAAGCCTTTACCCCTTGAGGGCCTTCAAATTCCAATCTTTTGACTTGGGTTTGCCAGGCTTTGTTGGATGCTTTCTCCTTCTTTAATTGTCCATGTAATTTAAGTGCATGAGTTGTTAATATTGAAACCCTCATACTTAGACTCAGGTAGTCTGAATATAGCATGCCACTGGCATTTCTGTGGAACCTTACCTTGTCTAGGGCACTAATCTTCTCATAGTGCATCTTTATTTCAGACACTTTATCCTCATCTACCACTGCTATGTTAAATGCCTTTATTTGTACATCCCTGACTGAGAACAGGGAAGCCCTGTGCTAGAAGATATTTTCTACTTCATGAAACAAATATCTTATCTCACTATTGTCCATACTTCCTTTCACAACATATTGATTCACTAAACATTTTATGGATTGGTAAACTGCCCCAGGTGTCTTGCTAAAGATATGTTTCCTGCTGAAATTCCTTGAGCTTCTTTCACCCTATGGAATGCTCTCTAGGTTAGCTTCTTCATCTTTGATTTTTCTTTCCACCATATCCATGCTTGTTTTCTCTTTGGGATCTTCCTCCTCCAGATTTACTACCAGTGGGGACTGTGTGATCTTCACTTTCTTGAGAACATTTTGTTGACCACTCATGCCCAAGGCCTCTGAACTGCTCCTTTTGTTATAAACACTCATCTTGGGAGATTTAATAATCAACCTTGGAGAATTTTTATGTGTCTGGATCGGTTGTGGGGTTTCCTCTGTTTGTTGTGTATGATCAGGTTGCAAAGTGACTTCCATATATGCACAGGTTTC
This sequence comes from Picea engelmannii, assembly GCA_009831015.1. Classification (NCBI taxonomy): domain Eukaryota; kingdom Viridiplantae; phylum Streptophyta; class Pinopsida; order Pinales; family Pinaceae; genus Picea; species Picea engelmannii. Next base: position 154,359 of record ML819376.1, read on the forward strand.
CAAGTTTGTTAGTTTATCAAATCCTTTAGCCTGCTCATGCTCGTAGGGGCCTTGTCTACTCATTAGTATTCTTTTAGATATGATATCGTGTGGGTCATATTTCCTCCCTTGTAACTGTGTAAACCCAAATCCACTGAGTTTGGCCTGGATCTAAGGCAAACAGGACCTATTCTTTACCACAAAGGGTCCTATTATGAAAGGAAATTTTAAGTTAGATGCCTTGTGCATTTTCAGAAAATGATCTATCTCTGAAATAATCCTTTGTCTGATGAACTCTAGGGAAAAGACTCTAGGATTCAAAAAGACAGGTAAAAGGTAAGGTCCTTCTTGATAACCATATACCCAAATTATAGTAGAATGCATGAACAACATCCAATATCCCACCCTGTTCTCTAGATTGGGTTGTAAAGAGATTTTCATTTCTTCCAAAACCCTTGGCAGGTTCGTGCCAAACATGAGACTATAAACCCTGGACATGATCTTATTTATGAAAATAAGCATTGCGATCCTTTTTCATTTAGTCGAGATGAATGCAGCTTCATGGAATTCAGTCTTATTCGATTTCAGGAACATTCTCAGCAAGTGCGTGTAGTACCTAAAGTGTCTCAGTGAATTGAGATTTACCAGTTGTTGGTGCATATTGTCAGCGATGAACTTTTCAAAACTTATATAGGCTGACTGACTAGACTTTGACAGAAAAAAAGGTCAACAGGAAACCCAACATGAGTTCTACTACGAACTTGTCGTTATCCATTCCTATAATTTTGCTAAGTATGGAACAATCCCATTGGACCTCAATAACCATGATGCTTATATTGATAGGTAATGAAAGACTCTCAGAATGATGTTCAGGTTTAACAATGGTCTGTAAAAATAGGGTTTTTACTTTAGAGGGACATTCTTTGTAGACTGTGATCATTTTCTCTTCCTCGAAGGGCTCTGCCACTAAGGGGGAATACTCTGGTATATTGAGGACATGCTGAATTGACGGGTTGTCTATTTCGCATAAGACTTTTGAACCTAACTTATTCAAAATGACCTTTTCTTCCTGTGAATATTATTCTGCACACCAGCTTACGAACTTTGGGAAAGGGAAAATGACTTCTACGGCGTAAGGGGTAATGGAAGCTTGGGTCACTTCAAGGAAGGGTATTCGTTTTCCAACATTGTCTAACAAATTGGCCTTGTACACGGAAATGGGTGAGACTGTTATTTCTGTGTCAAATACATTCGAGTCCCTATCAATTAGCGCTTCTTCTTTAGAGGCAGGTTCTTTCTCTGTTATGGATAAAACGAAAGGGTTTGTGGCCATGATGAAAAATACTTGTGAATCAGTGGAGAATGCACGAATGTGGTTCACTGTTGATATTCAGTTTTGAATGGAGCGTTTGCGCCAAATTTCAAACATTCAAATGCTTTGAAATATCATAAAATAATGACCGAGGCCCTCCTTTTATATGAACTTTTCGATATCGGGGGTGAGGAAAAACGGTTTTGGGTAGACCTATTTTCACCCCGATATGCCTCTGGTGGTGCCACGTGTCCGTGAAATGAAACCATGGTATTTTACCCGGCTCGCCCTCGAAGAATTATCTTCCACGCTACTTCATCGCCCGATATGTGTCCTAGTCGTTGATCTGGGCCGCTCAAGATCTATGGTCCGTTGAGCCCCATCAAATTCCATGCCTCCGCTATATTGGCCCTTCTCCGCTATATGTAAATTGGTCCTCCAAAATATCGTGCCTCCACCCTAATGTAGCCCCTCGCTAAATTTGAAACTTGGATTCCATCTAATAATGTTATGGTGATAACATAGGCTCCAACCGGGGATGTTATCCTCCCTGTGAGGTAGCAAAGAACTGTAGACCTAGTGCCTACCCATTGGAATATGACTTATTCATGTGATTTGAATCCACTGGTATTTATTCAAAAACTCAAAATTGACCCAGCATAGCTCAGGGCCTTCACCTTAGGCTTCTACTATGCTGCTTTTATTCCAACTTCTTTATGCGAAAAGAAAACGTAAAAATGATTATGTACAATTAATGGGTGGGGTGATGATTGTTCAAACAATATAGTGCTTGAGGAACCTGCCTTTCACAAGCCATCCTCCAATGATGTCTCCATTACTCTCCTATAGTAAGTAGGAATTACTCCCATGGTATGCTACAATTTTGAATGGGCCCAGCCATAGGTGATCCAATTTCCCATGTTTTCCCTTATCTTCATTTTTTGCATCCCATTTTAGTACCAAGTCTCATGATTCAAAGTTATCCACCTTGGTATGTTTGTCGAAAGCCTCTTTGATCTTGTCTTAGTGCAGTTGATTATTATCGAAAGATTTTTCTCTGGTTTGTTGTACACTGATGAGTTCATCCTTCCTTCTTAGGGTGGCATCTGTCTCTGCATATTGCTCCTACAACAGTCTCATTACTGGTAACCCCAATTTAGTAGGAAAAATTGCTTCAGTGCCATAGATGATCTGGAAAGGGGACGTGGAAATGGATCTTTTTGGGGATATTTTGTCAGCCCAAAGTGCGTGGGTGAGATTTTTGTTCCATGCCTTTTTATTCTCTTGCAGTAGTGTTTTGATGATTCTAACTAAGCTTTTATTCTAAGAATCAACCAACCCATTCCCTTTATGGTAGTATGATGTAGAATGACCAAGGGTGATATTGTAATCACTGCAGAATTTTTCTATTTTCTTGGAATTGAAATTTGTTGCATTGTCTGTTATGATCTTAGTCGGGCACCCAAACCTGGAAATAATATTTTTTTCTAAAAACCAGATGATAACATCATCTGTTGTCTGCCTGGTGGGAACTACCTCAATACACTTAGTGAAATAATATGTTGTTGTCATAATCCACCGGTGTTGCGTTGAGGATTGTGGATGTATTTCCCCTATAAAATCGAGGCCCCATTGTCTGAAAGGTGCTTCGACAGAAATGGGTTTCAAAGGCAAAGGTTTCAATTTTCCTTTTCCATCAAAAATCAGACATTCATGGCATTTTGAAACCTCTTTATAGACATTAGGAAAAATGCTCAGCCAATAGAGCCCAGGCTTCAAAATCTTATGCACGGTTGTCTTCCAATAATGATGACCTTCACAGTCACCCTTATGGAACTCTTTGATAGTTTTTTTTGCTTCTCCTTCTATTAAATAGCTTAATAAAATTCCTCCTGGATCTTTCCAATACAAAGATCCATTCACTATACAAAATTTTGTTGCTTTCAGTTTCAAGAATATGGCCTTTGTTTTACTGAATTCAGGAGGAGCCTACAAATTTTTCAACACAAAGATGATGTTTGCATACCATGTGGAGTCAAGAAATTTCTGGGATATTTGAGGAGTCATTTCTTCTTCTACGCCTTCTAATAGGTCTGCAATGAAATTTATTCCTAAGAGTTCACAATTTTTCTATGCCATCGGTTTCAAAATCCCCTGTCCTTTGAACAACTTGGTGGGTCTGATCTCAAGGTCGTATTCTAACAGCGTTGCTATCCACTTTCCCCTCTTTCTTTCAGGATCAGGCTAGGTTAAGATGTTTTTTACTGAGCTGTTGGGTACATAAGAAGTAGTATGGGAATGTATGATGTAAACTATGAATTCTTTCAAGGCTTTGACTAGAGCATATGCTTGCTTCTCCATGATGTCATATTTTAAAGGAGCATCCCTCAATGTCTTTTTGTAATACACTATGGGTTTCTCAAAATTTTGGTCATGTTTCTAGAGTAAAACACCAACAATTATGTGTTCTAAGGCGAAAGAGAACAATATCAAATCCTTCTCAAAATTAGGACTTGCAAGTACTGGAGCCTTGGTCAATGCCACTTTGATGTCTTCAAAGGATTGTCTTGCTTCAGGAATCCATTTTATTTCATTTCCCTTCTTGAGCATGTTGGTGATGTGTTTTATGATTTCATCAAAATTTGGGATAAACCTTCTCAGAAAATTTACTTTACCTAGGAAAGATTGAACCTCTTTTTTACTTCTGGGTATGCCAATTTTCAAGATTCCCTCAACTCTATTGGGATCTACCTTTATCCTTTCTTTTGAAATAATGTGACCCAACAACTTTCCTTCTTCCATGGTGAAATTTGACTTCTTAGGATTCAACGAGATTCTGAACTTTCTACATTTTTGAAATGTCCTTCTAAGATGCTTGAGGTGTTCTTCATCTGAGGCATAATACACAGTGATGTCGTCAAGGTAGATAAAAATGAATTTGACTTTTTCATCAACAAAATCTATATCCATAGCTCTTTTAAACGTCTCCCCTGCATTCATAATCCCAAAAGGCATCTTGGCATACATAAATGTTCCCCATGGTGTGGTAAATGTCGTATTTTCCTAATCGTCAGGGTGCACCATAATCTGATTGTATCCTGAGAAGCCATCTAACATTGACATCTTCTGAGAGCCCACCACCTTCTGTAAAATATGATCCATCTTAGGAAATGGGAAATGGTCTTTTAGAGATACTTTGTTCAGATTCCTGAAATCCACACACAACCGGATTTCTCCACTCTTATTTCTGACTGGCACCAGATTTTCCACCCATTTGGAAAATCTCAGGGACACTATGATTTTGGCTTCAAATGGATTCTTTAATTCTTTCTCAATCAGGGGTAGCAACGAAGGATTTATCCTTCTCAATTTTTGTTTGAATGGCTTGTGATATTCTTTGATTGGGATAACATGCTAAATTATACTTGTGTCATAGACTTTCAAATCATCATAGATCCAAGAAAAAACATCAGGGAACTCTTTCATCAATTTTGTGTATCTCTCCTTGACTTCAAGGCTAAACTTTCTGGACATCTTAACGATCTTTGGATCCTCTGGGGTCCCAATATTGCAATCTTCTACATCCCCTTCATTTACTGTAATCTTTGGACTTTTGGCCACATCATTATTATGAAAGGGTTTATCCAATGGGACTAGACCCTTGGGAATTGTGTTTCTCTTTAGTTGAACGATATCTCTACTTGCAATCTGATTTTCAAAATACCCCTCCTTTGTGAAAGCAACTGCATCCACCTCATCGTCACAGTATTCATCATCAATGTTCAAATTCTCAAATTCATTCTCCATCTTGGGGAAACTTTCTATCTGTTTGTCATCTTCGAAAACTTTCCAGTGCTTCATATTGTCTGGTACTAATGGCCTGTACTTGACCTCAACCTTGTATCTTTTTCCAGGGAAAATTGGAACTTTGAAAACTACTGCTGAAGTAGCCAAGGAATCAATAACCTAATTCTGTTCTCTTGGAATTGTTGAAATATTACATTCTGGAAACTTCTCAAGGAGGTCTAGTACCAGATTTCTATAAGCCCTCAGTCTGGGGTGTTTTTCTTGGTATATGCCTTTGATTTTATTTATAATTAGCTCAGAGTCTCCATGTACAACAATTATTTTGGCACACAATTCTTTCAAGACCTTTAACCCCAATATTAATGCTTCATATTCAACCATGTTATTCGTGCATTCAAAAACAAGCTTATAAGAACATAATTTTGAATCTCCTTTGGGATGATTGATCCAAACGCCAACTCCCGCTCCTTCTCTATAGGAAGATCCATCAAAACGCATATTCCATATTTGATCTTCTACTTCGTCCTGTTGTTTTGAGTCTTCCTCAATCTGTTCATCAGATCTCCCCTTGTTGGGCATGTCAATTTCTGGTTCTTCCTCTTCACAACACAGGTCATTGAAGAAAATAGAAGATCCCAACTCAGTTTCCATGGAGTATATGGGATGATTTCTAGGCTGTGACTTGTTGTTGACCATGTAATTAAGCAAAACCTCCCTGTACAATATTTTTTCTTGACCAAAGAAAAGAATAGTGGCGTATGACATGTCCATCGAGAGAGTTCCCTTTAATTTTGCAGCCCATGACTTGGACAAGAGCATGCCAAATTTGGGAGGGATGTCAGCCACTAATACATCCATGATCATGTTCTTTGATGGAATTTGTGCCAAAGATACCACCATATCTTTGATAATACCTAGGCATTCCACCTTCCTGGAATCAAAAGAGAACAATTCTTTGTAGGGCCTAGTGATGTCCAAACCTAGTTGGTCCATGACCACTTTGGGCATTAGGTTATGAGATTCCCTTGAATCTAACATGTCATTGTGTAGAGTCATATCATGGACTTTCAGGCTAACATAGAAAGGGGGAACTTCTTCGTTATCACAATTTTCTTCTACTCTTGGTCCGAATAAGATGGCAGGGTGGTCATCTTGTATGTTCAAGGTATCATAAGTCTGTTCTGTTTTAAGCATCTTGATGATCTGATTTCTATATTAGCTATTCTTGATTAATTCATTAAATGGTACAGAAATTTTGATCTTAGCCATCTCACTTTCAAAATTAAAAGAGGAAGAAGTCTTCTCTACCTCTTTGGTGACTGTTTCTTTCCTTGCCTCCAATATTCTCTTCTGGGATTCTTATTTCTTCTTTCCTTTGTCCACAGTACCCTTTGCAGCAAAATCCTTCGCAATAGAGTCTTTTGTAGCTGAATCCTTTGCAGCAGAATATTTTTTGGGTTGACTTGAAGAAGGTATGTTACTTTGAGCTTCTTTGGTGGGGTTTTCCTTTGGAAGGTTTGGAGGTACCCTTTGATTTTGAAGGTTGTATTGTCTTTGGAATCGCATGATGGAATTTTGCAATCCTGTCTGGTAATCTTCTATTTCCACTGACAGCCTTTCCACCTCATCTTGCAAAAAGATCTCACTTGCATCCATGAACTGGTCATGTTCTTATTTAGTCAAAAACACTTATGTTTATTTATCATCACAACAGTTCATGTTGTCTTCAAAATATCCATCATAATTTTCATCTATATAATTATTTTTAAAAGGAGGCCTTATTTGTTGATCACCCTGATTTCCTTGATTTCCCTGATTCGCTTGATCTACTTGATGTGCTTGGTTCCCCTGATTTCCCTGATTCCTTTTCTCTCTTTGTATAATTTGTGGGATCATTGGTCTCCTCAGATTTCTGGGTGGACCATTAAACTGTTCTTTGGGGTTAGCCTATTACCCAGAGTCATTATTTCCATCATCCTCTCCATGTTTCTCATCATTTCTTCAAACCTTTCTTCCGATGTTTGTGATGTTGAAGGATGTGCTTTATCCTGAGTTCTGTTTATGTCCCTCCCATAATTAGTTTTCATCTTCCCTTAAGCCATTAGGTTCACTTCAAATTCTATTGCATCAGTCATCATATCATCTAATGTGGTAGATCTTTGTTCTCTTAATAATAAAGAAAAGTTCAAAATAATCAACATATCTAAGTTGAGCAGCTTTAGGGGGGGGGTTTACCTCAGCAGGAATCGCATTATAGACCTTCATGAATTTGGCTGAAAACTCCTACATTGTTTCGTCGGGTGATCTCTTCATGTTTTTGTACTGTGTCAACAACTGAAGGGGATTTTTCTTATCTCCCCATTTTGAAAGGAATCTTGTTTCAAATGCCTTGAAATCTGCGATACTAGCTGGTGGAAGGGATCTGAACCACTTCCTCACTTCTCCTGCAATACTATGTGTAAACAACCTCATTTTCACGTCTTCAAGGTCCACCTCTTTCAATTCTATGAAATAATTAAACCAGTATAGATGCTTCTGAGTTGATACGTTACCTTCAACATCATATAGTTTGATCCTTAGGTTATAATCTTGAGGTAGATCATGTAGTTGAGAAGGAAATATGAGGGGGGGGAATATGGCTACCATAGCTACTGTGAGGGGTCAGAGTGGTTGTTGGTTGTGAGCGGGAATCACTATAGGCCTGGCAGATGCGGCTAAAATCAAATCTTGGAATCTCTTTTCATCAAAGATGGTCTCGCTTAAACAAGATTCAGACTTAGTTTTGAATAGGGATTGCTCAAATTTCACATTGAACGCAAGGTCTTCAATGCTAGTCACTCCATCCTTCGACAAGGACATATATCGTTCTGGATGCAACATTGGGGTTACTAGATTTTCTTTTCTTTTACGTACAAGATTTTCAGGGTCAGACACGGGGATTGCAGCTTCTGGGTCTGGGTTGCTCCTGGTGTGAATTTTCTTAGAAGCCAGGATTTCTATCTCACACTGTTTGGTGCAATTGGTATTTTGGTAATGGAGTTGTTCGACAACACAGGTATTCCAACAGAGGATGAACACCTTCATTAACCACTCACATAACTAGATCAAAGATCAACACACTGATGTTTTCATGTGGTAAAACCCCTACGGGGAAACATCCACGATCCCAACCAACGCGGCCACTTGGAGAAGTTAATTAATGCAAAGAAAAAGATTACAAAGAGATTTTTACAAGAGAGTTTCTCACAATCGATCATCGGAAAATGACCCTCCATGCTCTTTAAATAGAGATCATGGACCAATTGGGTGTTAATCCACGGATCAATGGTCATTAAGATTGAGGCGAGTATGAACCGTCGGATCACTCTATGTTGGGAACATATCGTGACTATTGAATTTCCTAACTATAAATGCATACTAATGCATACTAAAGAAACACACTAAGAAACACACTTTTACCTAACGATATATTAGACCAAGTAGATCTTAACTAACTCCTAAGTGTCTAAGTATCCTAACATCCCCCCTTAAGAACAACTTGGGATAGGATTGAAGGATTTACAATAGTGACGCAATAGGAGAAGGAAGGAGGCATTAGAGCCTATCCCCCCTTAATGACAACTTCCTGAACTCCTAACATAGATCAAAGTTTGGAAAACTTCTCTTCTGTAAGAGACTTTGTGAAAATGTCTGCAACTTGATCTTTTGTAGGGCAAAAGAGCACTTCAATAACTTGATCATGAATTAGATTTCTGATGAAGTGCATGTGTAGCTCAATGTGTTTGCTACGTTGATGTTGAACTAGATCTTTGGTGAGCTTGATGGCACTTTGATTGTCACACCAAAGGCTGGTCGGATGTTGGTGTTGGAATCCAAACTCTAAAAGGATATTTCGAAGCCACAGGGATTCCTCACTTGCATTTATCGATGCTCGGTACTCTGCTTCTGCTAAAGAAAGTGAAATATCCTATTGTTTCTTATAGGCCCAAGTGACAAGTCTCGAACCAAGGCTGAAAACATAACCTGCAGTAGACTTCATATCATCAGGGTCGCCGGCCCAATCTGAATCAGTGAAACCAACCAATAAAGGAGTCCCCCCTGAACTGTAATGTATCCTGAACTGAACTGTACCACAAACATAGAGAAGTATCCTTTTAGTTGCTTGCCAATGGATTTCATGGGGTGTTTTCATATACCGGGCAACAAGACCAACAACAAAGGAAAGATCAGGAAGGGTCTGAGTCAAGTATAAGAGGCTACCAACTAACTGATGGTACAGGGTGGCATCAACTTCAGGAGAAGTACAGGTGCCAATAAGCTTGACTCCAGACTGGAAGGGAGAAGGGGTTGGTTTAAAATCGTCCATGTGAAAGCGACGAAGAAGGTCACAAGCATACTTATACCGGGAAAGAAAAATTCCTTCATTGGTTTGCAAAACTTGGAGGCCAAGGAAATAGTGTAAAAATCCTAAGTCTATCATTTCAAACTTCTTCTTAAGGCTGGTTTTCACATGGTTTAAAAGTTTTGAGTCACTACTAGTAAGGATAAGGTCATCAACATAAAGGAAAAGGATTATGAAATGGCTTCATATTTTCTTGGTATAGACATTAGGATTTTTGCACTATTTCCTTGGCCTCCAAGTTTTGCAAACATAAAAGGAATTTTTCTTTCCCAGTGTAAGTATGCTTGTGACCTTCTTCGTCACTTTCACATGGATGATTGTAAACCAACCCCTTCTCCCTTCCAGACTGGAGTCAAGATTATTGCCACTTGTACTTCTCTTGAAGTTGATCCCACCATGTACCATCAGTTAGTTGGTAGCCTCTTATACTTGACTCATACCCGTCCTGATCTTTCCTTTGTTGTTGGTCTTGTTGCCTGGTATATGCAAACACCCCATGAAAGCCATTGGAAATCATCTAAAATGATACTTCGCTATGTTTGTGGTACAGTTCAGTTCGGGATACATTACAGTTCATGGGGGACTCCTTTATTGGTTGGTTTCACTGATTCAGATTGGGTCGGCAACCCTGATGATCGATCAAGTCTACTGCAGGTTATGTTTTCAGCCTTGGTTCAGGACCTGTCACTTGGGCCTATAAGAAACAATAGGCTATTGCACTTTCTTCAACAAAATCAGAGTACCGAGCAATGGTAAATGCAATTCAGGAAGCCATGTGGCTTTGACGGATCTTTAAATAGAGATCATGGACCAATCGAGTGTTAATCCATGGATCAATGGTCGTTAAGATCGAGGAGAGTATGAACCGTTGGATCACTCTATGTCAGGAACATATCGTGACCATCGGATTTCCTAACTACAAATGCATACTAAAGAAACACACTTTTACCTAACGACATATTAGACCAAGTAGATCTTAACTAACTCCCAAGTGTCTAAATATCCTAACAGGAGTCGCTAGGGAAAAAATAATCTCAACCAATAAGGTATTTGATCCACTGTCACCCTTATGGATCAAACTAAATCTTTAAAGTCGTTTTTCCCAAGAAAGATTTTTCATTTTCGTCCCCGGCAGCGGCACCAGAATATTAGCACTCTATTTGTTGTGTATGATCAGGTTGCAAAGTGACTTCCATATCTGCACAAGTTTCCAAGTTTTCCAATTTATCAAATCCTTCAGCCTGCTCATGCTCGTAGGCGCCTTGTCTACTCATTAGTCTTCTTTTAGATATGATCTGGTGTGGGTCATATTTCCTCCCTTGTAACTATGTAAACCCGAATCCATTGAGTTTGGCCTAGATCTGAGGCAAACAAGACCTAGTATTTACCACAAAGGTTCCTATTATGAAAGGAAATTTTAAGTTAGATGCCTTGTGCATTTTCAGAAAATGCTTTGTCTCCGAAATAATCCTTCGTTTGATGAACTCTAGGGAAAAGACTCTGGGAGTCAGGAAGACATGTAAAAGGTAAGGTCCTTCTTGATAACCATATACTTAAATTACAGTAGAATGCATGAACATCATCCAATCTCCCACCCTGTTCTTTGGATTGGGTTGTAAAGAGATTTTCATTTCTTCCAAAACCCTTGACAGGTCCATACCGAAGATGAGACTATAAACCTTGGACATGATCTTATTTATGAAAATAAGCATTGTGATCCTTTTGCATTCAGTCGAGATGAATGCAAGTTCAGGGAATTCAGTCTTATTCGATTCTAGAACATTCTCACCAAGTGCGTGTAGTACCTGAAGTGTCTCAGTGAATTGAAATTTACCAGTTGTTGGTGCATATTGTCAGCAATGAAATTTTCAAAACTTATACAGGTCGATTTTCTGGACTCTGACAAAAAAAGGTCAACAAGAAACCCAACATGACTTCTACTACGAACTTGTCGTTATCCAATCCTCAAATTTGGCTAAGTATGGAACAATCCCATTAGACCTTAATAACCATGACGCTTACATTGATAGGTGACGACAGACTCTCAGAATGATGTTCAGGTTTAACAATGGTCTGTAAAAATAGGTTTTTTACTTCAAAGGGACATTCTCTGTACACTGTGATCATTTTCTCTTCCTTGAAGGGCTCTGACACTGAGGGGGAAGAATCTAGTATACTGAGGGTGTGTCGAATTGACGGGCTATCTATTTCGCATAAGACTTCTGAACCTAACTTATTCAAAATGACCTTTTCTTCCCACGAATATTGTTCTGCACACCAACTTACGAACTCTGGGAAAGGGAAAACAACTTCTACGGCATAAGGGGTAATGGAAGCTTGGGCCACTTCGAGGAAGGGTATTTTTTTTCCAACATTGTCTAGCAAATTGGCCCTGGATACAGAAATGGGTGAGACTGTTATTTCGGTGTCAAATACATTAGAGTCCCTGTCAATTAGGGCTTCTTCTTTAGAGGCGGGGTCTTTCTCTATTACGGATAAAACTATAGGGTTTGTGGCCATGATGAGAAATACCTGTGAATTGGTGGAGAATGCGCGAATCTAGTTCACTATTCATCTTCAGTTTCGAATGGATCGTTTGCACCAAATTTCAAACCTTCGAATGCTTTGAAATATCATAAAATAATAATCCAGGCCCTCCTTTTATATGCACTTTTAGATATCGAGCATGAGGCAAAACGGTTTTGGGCAGACCTCTTTTTTCCCCGATATGTCTCTGGTGGAGCCACATGTCCACGAAATGAAACCATGGTATTTTCCCCAGCCTACCCTCGAAGAATTATCTTCTGCACTACTTCATCGCTCGATATGTGTCCTGGCCATCGATTTGGGCCGCTCAAGATCTATGGTCCGTCGGGCCCCATCAACTTCCATGCCTTCTCTATATTGGCCCTTCTTCGCTATATGTAACCTGGTCCTCCAAACTATTGCGCCTCCACCCTGATGTAGCCCCTCGCTAAATCTGAAACTTGGATTCCATCTAAGAATTTTATGGTGATAACAGAACCCAATAAATAAATGAAGGTGAGAAAAATAAAGAAGGATTGCACAAACATTTCAAACGTTACATAGATATTAATCACTTTCATCTCTGAATTCCATACACAAGGAAAATTGTGTTAAGAGGTAGAGGAGATTGTATTGTTCCTCCTTTTAATAATTATAAGAACACATTGTTGATATAAGTACAACACTTTTACAAATTCACATTCCTATTGACATAAATACAACACCTATAGGCAAATTAGGGACCTAGTCCAACATACTTCAAGATGAAACTCCATAATTAAGTACTCATCCTATAGTAGTATTGTGATGTATTGGTAGATTGGAATACCTCTTCATTAATTTGGAATTCTTCTAGATTTTTTGGAAATTTGAATTCAATTAGTAGCATATACAAAAATACAATGGTTTAATTCCTTAATGAGTTGTGTCAATATGCAACATGAATAAGTTATTCTATTATATAATTCTTATTTTCTAGTAGGAATAGATATAATGCAATGTTCAAAAACTAATTGGAATTAATCCTATTTATGAGAGTCCAAGACAACTTTTATGCATGCCTTTGTACATGCCAAAAGAATAAGAAAATACAGATATAAATCCAAAAAACTGCATTAATTGAATCACCCCATAATGCATCGTACCCAACCACCATGGTTGGGACACACTACTTCAAATCGCACTTCAAGAACTAATTTCGAATTCTGATAGCATTTAATTATTAAATAATCATGAAAGAAACAAAATAACAACACACACAATAATCAAGATTCATGATAGACTTTGAAAGAATGCTTAAACATGCCATGCATAACAATGACCATTAAGCAGGCACATTATAAATACGAATCTCATAGTTGATGATTAATACACAAAGGGAATAAATATAAAGCAAAGGAAACCATGTCAAAGAGCACTTATCTTAAAAAAAACCAATCACCAACTGGCTGCAGACCAAAGACATTCCACCCAACCTTAGACACAGTTGTTCCAAGTCTCAATAGCATGTCACCCCAAGATGGGGATATGTATCTACAAGGAAGGGTTCCAAAGAGACACTCAACTTCCAAAAACACAATTAATTAATGATGGGGGGGAGGGGGGTGAATCATTATGAACACTTTTACCACTTTTAACCACAATATATAAACTTCAAATTTATTACCAGTAAATCATCAATGTATCATCTATGATTGCATTCAATATATCATGAGCATATAATCATAAGAAGCATCACATCAAATACACAATACACCATAATTTAAATGGAAACTCAAATGGGAGAAAACCACATAATGTTTCCTTATATATATATATATATATATATATATATATATATATATATATATATAT
>ML819376.1:168338-185030 GCA_009831015.1 Picea engelmannii
ACTTCCTTTTAACATTAGGGCCGACCTGACACTTTCTTATTTTGTAATTCTTTTCTTTAATTATCTTCAGGGCCTACATGTACAATTCACTTTGTCATATTCAAAAATTCATTTCTCCTCAACCATGAGGATCCACGTGACGTTCCACATACCAACGGAAACAACATGATGTATACTATCCATCCATGGGTGTTGTATCTGCATATTCATTTTCCTTCATGTCCAAATAACTTCATCAATCTTGTGGTCCAAAACCCATGACTAGGGTTGACATCAATGACAACAACCAATCTTCCAACAATTTTCCTAGAAGTGAGTCCCCTTGAGCTCCCAACAGAGAGATTCTTGGTTACCTTTGCTAGAGAGACCCTGATAAATGAATGGGATGCCCTAGGGACTGAATACTGGTGGGTTGTGGGTTTTCTGAGATGCGAGTGGATAGTGAGAGACCACCCTCTTTTTTGGATTGCTAACCCTGTCTCGAGTGTGACTTGTGGTTGATATTTGGAACAAGTATAAGTTTGGGTGGAATGTCTGACCCAAGCAATTGGTTGCACAATTGAATTAAAAAAAAAGGGTGTTTTATCTACTTTCTGAGTTATTTTATGTGTTTAATTGTTGTTCTTTTACTCGGTGTATCAAAACAATTTTACTTGTTGTGTGAGTTATTAGCTTCATTCATGCGTGTTTAAAATATTGTAGATTCATTTACTAAATGGTATCAGATACTAACTAAATCTATATGTAATTTGTAGTTGATAAGATACAAGAAATTAGTTAGTAGAAGATTTTAATTTTTTTATGAGTATTTGGCAAGTAATGGACCTCAACCGGGATGGCGAACTATACAATGATAACCTAGAGTTGCCAAATTTGCACAACCTGGTAATATTATCAACAATTTCAGTTTCTAGGACAGGTTTAGGATCTTTTAAATTGTTGATTACAACTTGGTGAGGTGAAAACTCTATTGTTTTACCTTCACCTGAATGAGTGATTTGATATACTGATAGAAGGTTGTAGGAAATACTTAGAACACTTATTAACTTATTGAAGTGACCATTATCTACTTGAATTGTTCCAGACCCTACAACACTAAGCGATCTATCATCACCAACAAATATTGTTTGGTGTTACATTCATTTAGAGTAGAAAAAATGGCTTCATCATTAGCCATGCAATAATATTCTCTAGAACCAATAAGCCACTCATCAAAAGAAGACATAAATGTTGCATTGAAGGAGAAACCAAAATAAAAAAGTGCATGTCCACGAGAAGAATAATTAGAAAAAAAAAATCAATATTGATGTTGTGTTTTACATTGTTGCTTCTAAGGCCTCCATATTTTTAAAACTTTTAGACTCTATATTATTGTCTCACCCACAAACATTGCAATGCCTATTAGTCTTCTTACTTTTGTATTTGGGTCCTTTTTCACCATTGGGAGTAGAAGCGGGTTGAGAGGGTTTATGATGTTTGTTGTTGTGAGGATGTTTCTTCTTTGTATGCTTGGTTTTATCTTTTTGTTGGGCTACTAAGGCTTTGTTGAATGTAACTACATTGTTAATCACTCCAATATGCAAGATATTGTATTTCTCTCTAATCAAAGAACAAAAAAAAGACTCAAGAGAGGGTTCTATGTATGAATTCCTTAGAGCTTCTTTGGTGGCATAAAAAGTAGATCTAAACACAGAATATGAAATACCAATATTAACAAAAATAACATATATACATCAGTCATCCTTCATGTTTATTTCACATTCTTTAAGTAAAAGTCTAAGATAGATAATATTCAATACAAGGGAAATTATTTGGACTCAAAGACGTTATTTGATTCTTAAGATGGTGGGCTCGAATCACATTGTGTTTACCAAGTACCTTATTCATCCCATTTGAAAATTCATCTAGGTCATCAATTCCTTGAATATGAAACCGTAAATTAGAAGAGATGGACATTATGATTAATCCACATGATTCAACTTTTTTATTATTCCATTTGGCTTTATTTTCGACATCAATGACATATTTTTATTTTCCCAAGGTAATCTGATGCAATCCTTTACTTCTTAGTACATCTTCCATATGGGATTTCAATGAGAAGTAGCTGGTACTAGTAAGAAAAACATCACTTGGAGTATCCATATTAAAATATGCAGGAAATATGAATTCAAAAGTTGAAACTCACTGTATGGATGGACAACTCTAAACAAAATTAGGTTGTTTCAAAAACTTGGCGCTGAAAACAAGCTTCGAATGTGAAATTTATGCCCTTTTAAAAAAATGCATAAATGGTAATAGAAATGTCACATGGTGATGGATTCACATTGAGGTGGTTGAGTAAATAAAAGTCCCCTCCTAATTTTTCTTGTTTAAAAAAAAAAAACATAAATGGTAACTGAAGTGCCACATTGCAACTAAAAGGTGGCCCATGTGGTGATAGATGCACAATGAGGTGGCTGAGTAAAAAAAAAAAACCCTCCTAACTTAGCCTATAACCTCAACTTTACAAATAAGTTACTTATGAAGTGACTCACATTTATAGAATAAGTGAGAACCACTTTTACAATACTCTTACTTTATAAATTAAATTTGCATGCAAAAAGTAACTTAAAAAAAAACATTAAAGTTACTTTATAGTGATTTAATTTTATAATTTAAGTTATAAGATAAGCTTGCATGAACTTTTTCAAAAGAAAACTTAAAAAGAGAGAGACTTGAACTTAAGACCTCTTATTAAATCAAACAACTTTCAACCAAGTGACTTAATGCAAAATATATATCAACATCAATAGAGGAGGGTTTTTTTTACTCATTGCCTCGAAGTGTGTGCATAGCCCCAAAACCTTTATTTTTTCCTACAAAAAACTTCAACACGTCCACACACAAAAAAAATGAAAAAAATTGAAAAAAAAATCAAATCTCCATAATAATGGGGTTAGATTTCGACTAGCTTACCTAGAAAATACAAGTTTTCTCTCCATTTCTAATTTGCTAAGATCACATGAAGAACATAGAAAAAAGAATACAAAAACAAACACTTTATGCTTTGTTTCTTAATTGTTGAGATCAAACAGAGCACATGACAAAGAGCATATGAAAACCGAAAAAGTAGCAACTCGAAAATGAAAATAGTGAAACCAAAGTATTAATTCATAAACAATTAAATTAAAAGGGTGTACTCAAACTTTAAACCTTTGGATCTAACAAAAGTTTTTATATCTTAGGTAAACAAAAACCTTTTTGAGCCAAAAGAAAAGTGTTTCCAACTAAAAGTAGTGCTTTCAGATGCAACAAAATAGTCTACTCATCCCAGAAATGCATAGAAATAACATAACCCAAAAATTAGGCAACACGGATTTTTGATCTCGATCTACAAAGAGAGAAGATCTTTAAATGGGTTATGATACCATTTTCAACAAAACAAGGTATTATAACATAGGACAAACACCTTAAAAAACTATTCACACAACCATATCAAAGATCATAACACGAATGTTTTTATGTGGTTAAAACCCTCAAAGTGGAAAAGAGTCCATAAACCCAACCAACGTGACCACTTGAGGAAATATATTAATGGAAAAGAAAAATATTTTACAAGAGAGTTTCTCACAATCGATGACCAACAAATGACCCTCCATGCTCTTTAAATAGAGATCATGGACCAATCAGGTGCTAATCCATGGATCTATATAGCAATTAAGATCAAGGATACTATGATTCATAAAATCACTCTATGTCTAGAACATATCATGACCATCAGATTATATAACTACAAATGCATACTAATTCATACTGAAGAAACACACTTTTACCTAAAGACACATTAGAAGAAGTTGATCTTAAATAAATTCTAAGTGTCTAAATATACTAACAATTTCCTCTCATCCTCTTCTTGCATATAAGAATTTCATTAAAATATAATTTTAGCAACCAAAAAAATTAGATCGTTTCATATATCATAGATATAAGCTGGTTAAAAATGGATAAAAAAGAAAAAATATATATTACAAACTCATTGTAACCTTGAATTTATTAAGCATGTCCAAGTGCAAAAGACTATATTATGAGTGTATTGTATTTATATGTGTGTGCATGTGTGTGTATCTATGTGTGTGTTAAGTTTGATGGGTTACCTCGAGTAATTGAGTGAAATGATTTGCAAGCATGAGATATTGGAGTCAAGTCCTCGGGCTTGTTGCCTTATTTATATGTTGATATGTTAATACTTGACATCCCTATTAGAGAAAGCATATATAGTCTATGCCACAATTTACTCTAGTTACCACACGTTAATGACGATGAAGTCTCTACGGGTTTCCCATGTATCTATTATATGAAAAACAAAATACATACATTTGTGTGTGAGCGTGCATACACATGCATGTGTGTGTATGTGTGCACATGCACGTGTGTGATTAATGCCATTTTTTTTTAAACATTGCATTCTATATATTACTACTAGAAAATAAGTGTTACATAATAGAGTAACTTAATCATGATGCACATCAATAGTACTCATTGAGGAATTAACCCATTATATTTTTGCAAATACTATTGATTAAATTTTGTGCCAAAAAAATTAGAAAAATATCAAATTCCTAAAGAGATAATCCAATATACCAATCCATCGTTGTACTACTATACAATGAGCACACTTAATTGTGGAGTTACATCTTAAAGTATGTTGGACTAGCTCCCCAAATTGTGTGTGAGTGTTGTATTTATGTCAATGGAATTATGCATTCCTAAACGTATTTTGTTTATATCAACCATGTGTTCTTATAATTATCATGAGGAATATTATAGTCTCCTCTACCTCTTAACAAACTTGTCCTTGGGTTTGGAATTCATAGATGATAGTGATGAATCTCTATGTAACTTTTGAATGCTTTGTGTAATCCTTCTCTATTTTTTTTTAACTTCATCAGCTAAGTGGGTTTTAATGAATATGGCTTGATAGTTAAACAATGGAGTATTCTATATTTGTGTGTAGGTAATTTCATAATGGTTTGGTTGTAGCTGTAAAACTGAGGTACTTTTCAGAGTGCAAACTTAGTATCTCAACTATAGTTCATAGAAGCAAGAACAATCCATTAACTAATGATGACTAGTTAGACTCTCTCTTTGTGATTTGTTTTTTTCTTTTTGCTTAAAGTGCATGGATTCTTGTTAAAACTTTATGGTACTACTTGTCCTTTCTTTTTTCCAAGTTCTTCAATAAATGAGAGTATTGGGATTTATAATTTTGGGCATTGGTTTCATATTCACCCATGCAAAAGTCTATGTTGTGTGTATGTGTGTGAGGGAGAGAGAGAACCATTTTTTAATTATTACATAGAGGAAGTAAAGGAATTAAGTAAAATCTCTCCCATCACTTTAATTCTCTAGGTGTAATAAATACCTTCTTTCAATTTTTCTCTCTTATAAAATTTCTTTCAATGTAGCTTTGGAGCATATAACTTTGCTTTATTTAATAAAATCGACTTCATTTTTTTTTTTTCTTCTTGTATCCAATTTAGGCCTTCTCTATTTCTCTGACTTTTCCTTTTGATTTCAATTCCCATCATGGCATGTCATTTTCATTCCTTGTAGTTTATTGACATTTCCACTATCTTGCTTGGATATAAGAGACCCTTTTTTATCCATATAACCATTACCGTCTTTATCCAGGAACTTTTTATCAATAATGTTTATTAAAACTTGGGGATCATTAGAAGGTTCTATGTATAAATACCCTAGATATTATTTGGTTCCATAAAAAGTAGATACAAACACAAAATATGAAGTATCAAGCTTAGCAATAATAACATATATTCATCGATAATCCTTCATGTTTATTTCACATTTTTTTAAGTAAAAGTACATTTTTTTTATCTTAGATGGATAATATTCAATACAAGGGAAATCATTTGGACTTAAAGAAATTATTTGATTCTCAAGCTGGTGGGATTGAATCACATTGTTTTTGACAAATGCCTTATTCATCTTATCCCAACCTTTATCTGGGTCATCAATTCTTTACATATGAAACTGTAAATCAAAAGAGATGGACATTCAAATTATTCAATTTTCTTTGTCATTTTTATTATCTCATTTGGTTTATTTTTGGCATCAATGAGGGATTTTTATTTTCCAAAGGTAACACAGTATAATCCTTTACTTCTTAGTACGTCCTCCATATGGGATTTTCATGGGAAGTAGTTGGTACTGGTAAGAAAAATATCTCTTGGAGTAGCCATATTTAAATATGTAGGTAATATAGATTCAAAAGTTGAAACTGACTATCTAGATGAAAATCATAACTTTGCTTGGCCAATGAAGTTAACTTTGTTTATTTTTTTGTATTCTTGCAACAACTCCAAGTCTCCTCTTTGGTGGGACTTTTCTTATTCATTTCAATTTCACATCATGGCATGCCAATTTCATTCATTCTTGTTAGTTCTTTGACATTTCTAAAATAATTTTTGGTTGGTAGAGACCCTTGTTTATTTATCCAACCATAAGTATATACAAGAAGGAAATTTTTATTAGTAATGTTAATTAAAATTCAAGGATCATTAGTTGTTATAGAATTTTACATAAGACTTGGAAAGTCTCTCTTGTATTTTCTCTATTAAATCATAAACAAATCTGTGGGTTTTCTAGCAGACAATAGTTTTATATTTATGTTTTGGGACATTATAGGAAGTATGCTTTGTGTTATCAATTGATGGAAGCTCAAAATCCATATGTATCAATTGACATAAGGGTGTTTATGCCATGCCAAATGAAAACATCTAAGACTCATCATATATACTTATGTTTGGAGTTTTTAAGTCCCACTTGTTAATTATGGCCTATAATGTAGATACAAATAAAATTGAAATTTGAATTGTTTATTTTTATATGTTGATCATGTATGCATGGAAGTATAGGTAAAGAATGAAACAAAATTATAGGGCAATTCATAAAATGTAGTTTTCTGGATTATGTATGTTTTCTCTTATTCATTTGGCATGTACAAAATCATGTATAGTAAATGTCTTCAACTCTCATAAATATCATTAATGCCAAACTTTTTTTAAACATTTCATTTTATATGTTAATGTTGGAAAATAAGCATTACATAATAGAATAACTTTAACTTATTCATGGTGCACATTAGTAATACTCATTGTGAATTAACTTATTATATTTTTTCAAATACAATTGATTGAATTAAGTGCCAAAACATTTAGAAGAATATCAAATTACTGAAGAGATAATCCAATATACCAAACCATCATTGTCCTACCATAAAATGAGCACACTTAATTGTGGAGTTTCATCTTAAAGTATGTTGGACTAATTTCTTTTTTTCCTTCTTGTATCCAATTTAGGTCTTCTCTCTTTTCTAGGACTTTTCCTTTTAATTTCAATTACCCATCATGGCATGTCATTTTCGTTCTTGGTAGTTCCTTGACATTTCCACTATCTTGCTTGGATGGAAGAGACCCTTGTTTATCCATCTGACCATTAGCATATTTATCAAGGTACGTTTTATCAATAATGTTGATTAAAACTTGGGCATCATTAGTTGTGATACGTTTCTGCATAAGACTTAAAAAGTTTCTTTCTAGTTTACTCTGTTGAATCATAAATAAATGAACAAGTTTTTAGCTTATGGAAATTCTATATTTATGTTTCAGGGCATTACTGGAAGTATGTTTTGTGTTATCAATGGACAAAAACTTAAAATCCATATGTATCAAATCACAAAAGAGATTTTATGCCAGGATAATTTAAAATGTTGAAGACCCACTTTAGATACGCATATTTATAGTTTTTAGTCCCATTGGCTATTTATGGATAATGGTAGAGATTAAAAAAAAATTAAAATGTTGACTTGTTGATTTTAATCTATTAATCATGTATGCATGTGAACATAGAAAAAGGAAAGATATGTAGTTATATGTAATACCCCGATTTTGATTCCCCGTATTAATAATGTATTATTTATTTGATGAAAGGTTAGAGTGCTTAAACAATTAAAAGAGGTTGGAGTGCCTAGGAAATGTAATACTTTTAACATTGCAAATAATAAAATACATTGATGGCTACAAGATAGAGAAGGACAAAGGGGGATAAGGGCATAAGTCTTTTTGTTGTATTTTATTTACCCATCTTGGTTTTAATTGGGAAAATCAATTACATGAGCTTCTTGGGGGAAATACCATGTGGTTCTTGATTTCATGTAATTATATAAACACCCCTTGTGGGATATTTGGGGGGTCACACTATTCACTCAATCATTTGGTTCATCCACTCATTCATTCTTCCTCATTTCATTTGTTTTCTTAGTTGGGACATGGGAGGCGAATTGTTAAGGAAAAAAAACCATTGTTTTGTTCGTTGTAGTAATTACTGGTGTATTCCAGCCATGAATTGGTGGCTGCATGCCTGAGATGCATTGGCATGTGCTAAACTTTGTTCACAATTGCAAATCTTGAGAGTCCTAGCATGGATATCATTGACTAGATGCACTGGATCCTTGGAAAGAAGTGGACAGCCTGAGGGACTGCATGGCAATGAAGCACTAATGAAGGGGGTTCATTGTCTTTGGGTGGTGCAAGCTAGAGATAAGAGAGATGATGTACTCTAGATTGTTGTGTGTTGAGAAACCTGTGAGATTTCGAGTGCTGACTAGTTTGGGAAGTTTAGTATCTCTCTGGAACCCATCCTTGTGGATTCATAGCCCTAGCTTGGGGGTGACCTACTATTGAGACTTGGAAAAACAATGTATAAGGTTGGGTGGAATGTACTTGGTCTATAGCCAGTTGGTGATTTGTTTTATTTAAGATAAGTTCTCTCAACCATGGTTTCCTTTTATTGTATATTTATTTCCAATGTGTATTAATTATCAACTCTGAAATTTGTATTTATAATTTGTCTACTTGTTGGTCATTGTTGTGCATGGCATGTTTAAGCATTATTTTAAAGTATAGCATGGATATTGGTTATATCATGTGTTGTTATTGTGCTTATTCCAAGCTTCTTTATCTATTAAATGCTACCAGAATTCAAAATCAATTCTTGAAGTGCAATTTGAAGTAGTTTGGCCCATCCTTGGTAGTTGGGTACGTTATAGAGTGGTATAAGAGCTTCTGGTTCAAACACTAGTCTAGTATGGGCCGAAACGAGTGCGAATCAGGAAAATTTGTTGTTCCATACTTCAGTCTAAGTGAATTTGGGGGGAAATAGTGGAAAATTAGAGAGAAAATCCCCAAATTCATGAGCAGATCTAAGTTTAAATGATTCAAGACTATCTAAGAAGTTTGATGGAATCAATCAACATAGTTATAGATTTATTTTCAACCTGCAAGGTCAAAATATTTAGTTTTAAGGGCCACTATAGCATTGGATAGATTTTTATGAATCAACAACCAAGATCGTGTTCGATCTCGAGATCAATGGTCCATATTCATCCTTGAAAATTTTTAAAACTTCTAATGTTTTCAAATTTTTTCAAAGTTACCAGATCGACGACCAAGATTCATTTTTGACAGTTGGGAAAATGAGACAGAATCAACAATCAAGATCATCTTGACTTGGAGATCGATGGTCCAGATTCGTCGGGAATTGATCGAAAATTTTCTAAATGTTAGAGTCATCCAAAGGAGATCACGAATGGATCAATGGCCAAGTCAGCCAGATTTGGGCGACGTATTTTTATTCGTCCAAGGGAAATGGCCAACAAGCCAATGGGTCGATGGTCGGGTCAGCCAGATTGGTGAAGTATTTTTAGTAGTCCAAGGGAAGTGGCCAACAAGATGATGGACCGACGGTATGGTGTCGGTCAATTTAGCGAAGTGTCAGATAATCCAAGAGAAATGGTCGATGGATGATGAAGGAAAGAGAGTGCTAATGTGTCATGACATGTTAGCATCTACGTGTCATGCCACACCAACTAGAATGGCATGTTAGAGTCTATGTGTCATGTCACGTCAGCATGCACGTATATGCCACATCAGTAGTTTCCACGTCAGCAAAGAAATGGTCGATGACTGATGATTGGGTCAACCGAATTGGAGAATTATTTTTATCAGTCAACATGAATGGTCGATGGTCGGGTCCAACAATGAAGATCATTGATGTTTGGTGGACAATGGTCGGGTTGGGTAGTTCATTGATGTGTTGCAATTGGTTTCTAGGGAGAAGGGTTGATGAAAAACAATAGGGTCATAAGTTGATAAATATTGACATATCAATGGCTTAGATTTCACCCGATTTTGAGATCGACGATGTAGATTGCCACGTAGGCAAGACTGTCCATCAATTTAAAAAAAAAACATGGAGCCATTTTTTGTTTTTTGGCCATACATAGAGAATATTAAGTCATATTGAGATGAAATGTATGGATTATTTCCATAGAGAGGATATATACAAGAGTGTTAGAGAGGGTCATTCCCCATTTCTGCTTAGATTTGTCAGAAATTGCAAACTATTGGTTTTTAAAGATCTAGGTCTAGATCATTGACAGAGATCTAGATTAAGATGAAACTCTCGGAGAGAGTCCATAAAGTATACATGGAAATAACCCATGAATAAATTGAATAGATTATATGGGGATTGGAATGGAGATGCTGAAATAGGCCAAAATCCACTATTTTGTGCCACTTTTGGGGGATTTTTTAGATTTTCAGAGGAAAAGTGACACCAGATCACAAAACTAGAAAAAATATTTATTCAACATTTTATATACTCATTAAGATAAACAACCTTGGTTTAATTAAATTTTTCCAAAAGTGCACAGATTGAGAGATAGTTAGTTCTGCTAAAAATTTGAAGTCCAAAAAAATGGGTGAAAATGGCAAAGTTGTCATTTCCAAATTGCTTCAGTTTTTTACTGGAGTATCGGATTTTAAATATGAGAGATTTTATGAATTCCTTGTAATTATTGTTATTTATGTATCATTCAAATGTTTATCTAGTTCTTGACATATTTTCTTCTGTAGTTGATAGAAGTTGGCCTTTCAATAAAATTACACCAGTGGAGAAAATGCACAAATGGGGTGAAAATGGTTTTTTCAGGAAGCCATAACTTTCAGCTCAGAGATCAGATTGAGGCATGAGTATAGTCATTGGAAATTGGATTCAGACGATAATAACCTAGAATTGTTAGAATTTGGAAAATTATGATGTAATTCTTCATGAGTTGAGTAGAAAATATGACTTATAACATTAATTGACAATTTTTTATAATATGCATAATTCTAACAAAAATGGTTGCTTGCATATTTTTTAGAATTAGGGGATATAAACATATCAGTTCAATATAAGAATGCATATTTGGGACATTGAGGAAGGAGAATGATCCTTCAATCATGATAAAGAAGACAAAGTTCAAAATATCAGTGTTGGTAATGTAGAGACAATCAAATGGACACATGAGCAGAGGGGAGACAAAAACATTAATAGAGACTGTGAGAAGCCTGAGAATAGAAGTGCATAGTAACAAAGAAGACAATGAGAAGATGATGAGAGAAAAAAAAAAAAAAAAAATTCTCAAATTATGCAAAGCCTAAATTAGTTGCATATGCAAGCAAAGAATGGATCAGACTCAAGGAAGGAGGAAGAAGGTAGATCTTATGAAAGAAGAGATAATTATAGAAGAACTAGTCATTCAAGAAGTGATAGCAAAAATCATGGGAATTAATCACCTCCTTTTTCACCAAGGAAATTTTATGCGTTTGAAGATTCCATAAGAAGTCCAGAAGTGTGTCATGTTAGACACCAAAGAAGAAGACATGAATTGGAAAGTTTGCAGGGAGATTTGATGAAGCTTAAGACACCATCCTTTGATGGTGAAATAGAAAGGGAAGATTATGTTGAAGTCTAGTTTCTTGGAATCATGAAGTATTTTCAGTTGCACAACTACTCATCTAACCTAGAAGCCATAATTTCCACATACCATTTGCATGGAAAATATGTTATGTGGTGGGATCACTTGAAGAAATTTGAGCACATTGATGAGAGAAGTATCACTTGAAAGCAATTCAAGAGATATTTTCAGAAGGAGTACCTTTCAGAGAACTTCTATGACAAGAAGATGCAAAATTTATTTGAACTCAGGTTGGGAAGCATGACCATGGAAGAATATGAAAAGAAGTTCTTGGGATTATTGAAGTATGTGGATTTATCAAGGATGAGAAGGTGAAGATACAAAGGTTTTTAAGTGTACTACTATGTTTTTATAAAGAGAAGATTCAATATAATGATCCTAGGACTTTGACATACACCATTAGAAAGGATAACTACTTGTATGAGCAAAGCAAGGGCAGGTTATTGTTGTATAAATGTTGGAAGGGTAAGAAGAAGAATAAATTTGATCAAAGGAGGAAGGGCTTCAAACCTCCCTTCAATAGAAACAATCCAAATACAAATCAACAAAATTAGTCTAATATGAATGAATCCAAGAGGGAAGACTCCTTTGGAAAATGGGAGGACCACCAATCAAATGTTATAGATGCAAAGAATATCACATGTACAAGGATTTTCCTCACAAAAAAAAAAAATGAAGACCATGCACACCATCCAAGAGGAAACAACAATGGAAGACATGAGAAAAAGTATTCAAAGAGTATATGCATCCTTCGAAGATTGTAAAACAAAATACCAATCCAATATGATCGAAGTGGAAGGTAAGATCATTAATCATCATGTTTCTATTTTGATTGATTCAAGAGTAAGCCATTGTTACATTGATCCTAAGATAGTGGACATATTATATTTGGAGAAAAGTAAGCTTGAAAATTCAAGTTTGGTTGAACTAGCCAATGGAACCAAACGAAGGATCAATGATATGGTCATAGGTTGTCCAATAAGTATTAATGGAGTGAGTACTAATGGAAATCTAAAAATCATACCATTAAGATATTATGATATCCTAATTGGAATGGATTGGTTGGACATGCATCATTTTGTCATAGATTGTCATAACAATACATTTACATGTCTTAATGAAGAAGGAAAATAGAGCATTGTGAAAGGAATTCCAAGAGACATTTCTATAAGGGAGATTTTATCCTTATAGTTGAAGAGATTTTTCATGAAAGGATGTCAATTGCATGCAACACATATGGAGGAGCCAGAAAAGACAAAAGGGCCAAGACTTAAAGATTTTTTGGTATTGCAACAGTTTGAATATGTATTCCAAGAAATACCAGGATTGTCACCAAAGAGAGAAATATATTTCTCTATTGATTTAGTACCAGGATCTGCCCCAGTGTCAAAAACTCCTTAAAATATGAGTACACAAAAATTAAAGGAATTAAAAATGCATCTGGAAGAATTGTTGAATAAAGGGTACATACACCCAAGTGTTTCACCTTGGGGAGCACTAGTACTCTTTTTCAAAAATAAGGATGGAACATTGAGGTTGTGTGTTGACTTAAGACAACTGAGTAAATCCATGGTGAGGAAAAAATACCCTCTATCCAAAATTGATGACCTCTTTGACCAACTAAGAGGAGAAAACATATTTTCAAAAGTAGACTTGAGATCAGGATAACACCAGGTAAGAATCAAGGAAAAAGACATCAATAAGACAACCTTTAAAACCGGGTATGAACATTATGAATTTGTAGTGGTGTCATTTGGACTGGCTAATGAACCATCTGTCTTTATGTGCTTAATGAATGGCATATTCAAAAATTATCTAGACAATTTTTTCATTGTGTTCTTGGATGGCATACTTATCTATTCTAAATCAAAGGAAGAGCATGAACATCACTTGAGATTGGTGTTGCAAGCTCTAAGGGAACATAAGTTGTATTCCAAGCTTAGTAAGTGTTTTTTTTTATCAAGAAAAGATCCATTAATTGGGGCACATTATTTCAGAATAATGTATAGCAGTAGATATAGAGAAGAATGAAGCCATTATAGGATGGTCAACACCCAAGAATGTTAAATAAGTCATATCTTTTATGGGATTAGCCAGATACTATAGGAGGTTTATAGAAGGATTATCTAAAATTGCCCATCCCATCACTTCTTTACAAAAGAAGGGGATTAAATTTGAATGGACAACAAAGTGTGAAGAAAACTTTAATTTGTTGAAAGAATTACTTACTAGTGCACTTATTTTGAATATTGTTGACCCAAATGAGAATCTTTTGGTATGTACAGATGCATGCAAGGAAGGACTTGGTGGATTCCTCACTCAAAATGGACATGTCATTAGTTACGAGTCTAAAAAGATTAAATAACATGAGAGGAATTATGTCACACATGATTTGGAGCTTGTTATCATAGTTCATGGATTGAATATGTGGAGGCATTATCTCATAGGAAATAGATTTGAACTAAGGACAGACCATAGTGGTTTGAAATATCTTTTTAAACAACCAACTTTGAATTCCAGGTAGACAAGATGGATGGAATTTTTAAGTGTGTGACTTTGACATCAATCATATCAAGGGAAAGGAAAATAATTTTTTTGTTGCACTCAGTAGAAGGATACACCTCATGCATGCTACAACCATTAGTATGCATCAGTGATATTTGAAGAGCATAATTTTATATGCTTCTATTACATAACAACATTACCTACATGTAAAAGAAGGTTTACAACAAGCAATTGTATAGAAGAAAATTAAATAGTATGATATGAAGGAATATGGATTACTTATGCATAGAAATAGAATTTATGTTCCTAGTTCTGGAGAGCTTAGGAATTTGGTATTAAAATAAATGCATATTGTTCCATATGTCGAACATCCCAGTTACTATAAAATAATTGGAGTAGTAAGAAGCCAATTCTTTTGGCCTGGAATGAAGAATGATGTTGTTGATTACATTGCTAGATGTATGGAATGTTAGAGAGTGAAGGATGAGCATAGACACCCAATGGGTTTTCTACAACCATTACCAAGTCCAGAGAATAAATGGGAAGTGGTAACCATTCATTTTATAACTAAGTTTCCCAGTACAACAAGGAAACATGATTCAATAATGGTAGTGGTTGATAAATTGACAAAGGATGTTTATTTTGTTTCTGTAAAAATGACTCATACAACAACTAGTATTGCATAAATTTACATGAAGGAAATTCCTAGGTTGCATGGGATACCTAAGGAAATTGTTGTTGGATAGTTAGTTTGGACTATTGGTTGTCATTGATGTCAACCCTTGGATTGTTCAAGATACCCCAGAGTTTTGATTGATATTGATGGTGAGTTAGTTGTCATTGGTTTCAAAAAGAGTGGTTGATGTCAGTAGATGTGATGGATGCAATTAAAGAATCCTACAAGGAGCCCTAGAGGTGTGGTTATGGAACCCAAAGTTGGTTGAGGAATATGAACATGAAGGACAGTGAAAATGTAGGTAAGACACTCATATATGTATAGTACTTGTGATTTTATTTCCAGTGATAGGTGGTATGCCACGTGGTTCCTCATGGTTGAGGAGTTATGGTCTCATGAATTTAGAAGCCCCGAAGAATGGTTAAGGAACCCCTAATTGATTACAAGTCAATTAATGAAAGGGCAAAGTGGTTGTAACAAGAAAGTCAAGAATCCCTAAAGATAAGGAAATAGGTTACTAGAAAAATTATAAATATGCCTCAAGAAGTCATTCACAAGTACACACACATTCATTGAATATATATCTTGTGATAATATTGTGGTCTATTGGTGAGTAAGAGGTCAAGTTTGAGGCAACGAAGAAAGTGCGAAGGAAGAACAAAATTTTTAGAGATGTGGAGAGTTAGGGTTTTTATATAGCCCTAGTCTGGTTAATCCTTGCGGGTTAGACAAGTAATTTCTTATGAGACATCCCCACAGGTTTCCCAGGGCTCATCACGCGAGGCCTCGCATGAAAGGAGGTCTTTTTCCGATGAGGACAAGACAAAAGTGGAGAAGAAATGTTTGTGCCAGGTTGTTGATGTCCAAGTTGGTCTATTTGTTTGATAATTGATACAACAAGTCAGCTACAGGTTATAGGTATTCTTATGTGCTTTATTTGAGAATTACATGTTATGGTTATGGTGCATGGTTTATGCATGGTTGGTATATTGTTGAGACATTGACACATGATTGAGGAACATATTTGATGTATGATACATGTTGGTTGAGGTATATCTCTTGAGGTACATTGTTAGTGCATATCTTAGATATATTGGCACATGGTTATGATAATTGGTTGAGGCATATCATGAGTGATATGGCACATGCTTAAGGTACATGATCTATGGATGATTGGCATATTGCTTGAGGTATATGGTAGAACATGTATGAAATACACCTCTTGGTCATATTGGTACTTGGTTGAGGTACACCATTGATAGTACTTGCTTGGTATATCTTATGGTTCATGGTGTATTGCATGATTGAGTATATGGTTGAGATACATTGTTGATACATGATGTAGTGTTGGCATATGGTATACCACAGTTTTGGTTGATACAATATTGGTACATGGTATGGTGTTGATGTACATGGTTGTGATGTACATAGTTGATATATGGTATGGTATATACCTGGTACATGGTATGGTATAGGGGTTGATATACATGGTTGATACATGGTACATGGTATGGTGTTGATGTACATAGTACATGTTTTGGTGCATGGTTGATGCACTTGTTATGGTACAAGTTGTGGTACATGGTTGATGCTTGGTATGGTACATGTTGATGGTTTGATACATTCTTTGGTACATGGCTGAGATATATAC
>ML819377.1:0-20081 GCA_009831015.1 Picea engelmannii
AATTCCTCTATTGCTAGATCTGTCTTATGATACTGTTTCTCTTCCAGTTGTAGGGTTGCCTACAGAGCCTCTACCTGATTTTGAAACTTTTGTTGTCTCAATGGGTATTTCAAATGTGGTAACAGTGAATTCACAAAGATATGTCTATGATTCATGTCATTCATTACATAATTCATCTTACCTTTGAGAAGCTTAAACCTCTGATCAATATCCCAAATAGACTCACCTAGTTTCTTCCCGATTTCAATCAACTCATTCATGTACTGATATTCTGAGATAGGCTTATGGAATTCATTGATCAACTTCACATTTGAAATAGTCCTTGTTACTCCTGGTGGACTGTTTATAGCTAAGCTCATATACCAATCCAGTTTGTGGTCTCTTAGCGTGATATCTAACTACGCAAGTTTTGTATCCTCATTTGTGATTTATTTTTATTCCCATATCTTCTCACAAATAAATAAATGATTTTCAGGGTCCTTAGATGCCTCTCCCCAAAATTATGGTAACTTGATCATGGGATCATGTCCTACCATCTTGAACTGTGTTGAAATACTACCTTTGTGTGGTGTAGATATTTGAATGCTACTTCCTAAATTGGCTCCTCTAGTTGTTACTCCTTATTTAGATGCATTTCCTGCTGTCTTTATTCCACTAAAATTTGGTTTTCTAAATGGTGGTGTTCTTTCTGGTGTACTAGTCACACATGAGGTTATAGGTTCCACACTGACACTAACATGGATGGGAGTTTTATCTTATGTTCCTGCCCTTGGACTGCTTGTCTTCCTTTCATATGTTGGACATAGGATTTCCTCAGTATTCTCCAAATCCCAAAGATCCTATACCTGTTCCTCATCACTTGCCAATCCCTCTCTATCAGCTATGGATCTCTTCTTATAATTCATCTTATATTGGTAGGGTACTCCACTGCACATCTTTACAGTTGTTTCCGTTATCTTCTTTATCTGATCTTCCTCCATAATGATTGGGTCCATGGCCTCCTTATTCCTTCCTTTATCCATCTATTCCTCCATTTCTCCACCTCTTGTCATTTCTTCCCCCCTTCCCCCATGCATGCTGGTAATTTTAGTTGTATGATTCCATAGTCATCACACCATTGTTATACAATAACATCTTGATTGAAGTATACAATGATTTGATATACCTACCTCTAGATCCTTTTAGAAACTCATACTCCGATGCACTATAATACTTCGCAGTATCTACTGCAAATTCCATGATAAACCTTGCAACAATATTGTCTAACCAGAAATCTACTGCACACGTGAATTTGTTGTTAACTTGTTGTAGCTGCGCAATATCCATAGGATTCCACTCGAGCTATATGATTCAAGTTGTAGGGTGGTTTTCTCTTAACCTCAATATCCACTCCTGCAACACATGCGAGAAATCACAGAAAAATACCTCATGCAAGTCGAAGTGAGTACTTGTCCATATATTTGCACGGTGTTATATTAGGATTTTTGTTATATTTCTGTGCAAATTCAAGATCCTTTGTTTTCAAACACCTTTCGATCTCCGCCTTTGTTGGGTTCCACGATATAAACATTCCATTTTTATATCTTCATTCTCTACATCCTTCTTCTATGGATCCCATTCACTCAATCCCATGAAGTTCTAGCCGACAAAGAAACCATTTGTTGGTTATTACTCTTTATATATACTTCTTGGGATGACCCAGGTTCATATCTGAACAGGTTTCCAAAAAAACCCTCTAAAGTTATTGGCCCTTCTGGTAAACTAGAAGGAAACACAACACACAGAATGTACTGCATAGTCTCACCTGAGATAGCTTTATGGGTGAATTCAATGCGCAAGTGCTTGCAGTCTAGGAAAGAGTGGGTATCTCAGATTATACTTTATCTTCTTCATTCCTTGATCTGATTATTCTCTCTGTTATTCCTAAGATTAATTCATAGAGTTAAGCTTATGCATGCATTCTAATAGATGTAACAAAAATATTCATTCATCCATTCATAATATAACTACTGATAGAAGGTAAATATGAAATCACATCACACATAACATATGTTTTATTGTTGTTCACCCCCTCCTGGGCTACGTCCACAAAGATCTAGATTCTTAGGCTCTTTTATTTAGATTTATGCAATATATGGTGTTGCGCGCACTACAATTCCAATCATACAATCATGAAAAAGGTTCCACAACCTCTGTGAGGTGGACTAAATCACACCAGGCTCCTCATCATGTGATATAACCCTTAATATCTAGCTACCTTACTCTTCTACAACTCAAAAAATTACAAAAAGGTATCACAACAACTTCTTATCATTTCTAAACTAACTTGGAACACCCTTCGAACCCTGACCTAAATCTCCTAGGTTCTTATTTATACTAATTTACAATCTTATTTGATTTTACAATCTCTTACCAAAACCCTAACCCTAGCATGGTTAGGTTTCTTTGCCTGCACACCTTTCATGCTTTCCTCCTTTGTATGCAGCTTTCCCTTGCATGTGTTGGTTTTCCCGCCAACTGTTCTTCTCCAAAAATGGGTTTTACCTTCCAAAAATATGTATTTCCTCCACAATGGCCTGTGCCCAACACTGAGACTAAGGGTTGCAAAATGAACTTATAAAAATTCAAAAAAAATATTCTTTAGATATCAAAGATTTTATGAATCCAAGAGAGAGAAAGTATAGATGATCAAATTTTGGTCAACAGCTGGCTCCAACAATGGGACAGTGACCCCCTATGGGTTGCTGAGAACACCAAAATCTTAAGACCAACTACCTTCTCCATTGGGCTATGGATTCATTTTCAAAATGAACTCTTTTAATTCTTCATCTTTCATGGAGTTATCTTCAAACTTCAATATAAAGACTTCCTTATTGTGCAAAACTTGAACTGAGAAATAAACTATGTACAAGAAGATCTACCTACCCTATTCTACTTGAAGAAAAGGGGCAATTTTAGGTGTAGGTAGATTTCCAATGGAGCCATTTGATCATCCAATTGACTTGTGAAATGGGCTCCAGCAGTAAGAAAAAATTTGGGGCTGCTACCAATAAATCAAAATCATGAAAATCAGAAGCATGCCAAAAATGTACCACAATGAGATCGAGCAATGTGTTCAGAAGACTTGTTTGCATTAGCGAGACAATAATGATTTTGAACCAATATTTAATATAATCTACGCTTGATTGCCCAAGAGTGTTGTTATCTTCAGTCAAATGAGAAATTTCTTTCTTGAGATCATTTTCATTTTCTTCTTTCTCCACATTCAAGATTCTTGTTTCACTGGCAATATCTTGGAAATTTTCTTCTTCTATGCAATGGAAACCTTCTTTGTTCTCAAAATTGTTTTCTTCCACCAATTCTTCTTTATTTTGGTTGAATTATTCTTTCATATTTGGTAGAGATTCCTTAATTTCTTCCTCATATGGAGTAAATGAGAGACTGATATCTTTTTCTTGGTCTTTGGAATTCGTGCCTTCATTCTCATCAACAAGATTTGATTTAGAAAAGTCTTGCATTGTTTCATCGTATTCTTCTTCCAAATCATTCATTTCATCTTTTTGTGTTCATGTGGGAGAGGGTGGGTGGGAAAACCTTTCAACGAATAAATATTCTAATATTTCCCAACTGGTAATGGTACCTGACAACAATGAACTATACCATTCAAGAGCATTCCCATGTAGATTTTGCAAGAATAATCTACATGTAACATTACCTTTAGTGATATTGAAAATTTCACATGCACATTAGAATCTAAACAAATGTTTCTCCACATTCTCCAAAGTATTCCCAAAGAATGTAGAAAAATTTTCCATAGAAATATTGGGCATCTAAAATTTTTCTTCTAGTAGATTTAAAGGGCCTATATGTGGTCACCTTCTTCTTTGGGCACTTCTGCTATTTTTTGCTTCTTGTAAAGCCATTGATGGGCTTGTTGGAGAAGATAAAGAAGTATTGTGATATGAACAAGATTCTTTGGTGAAGTCACCATGATGATTTTCTTGAAAATTTGAAATTTTTTCAATAGATTTTCCAGGGAAATGGCCCTTCTTGATTTTTGATAGTTCTTGGTTCTTTCCAAATTTTAATTTTTTACTTGTCCCCAAAATATATTGAAGCATTGTTTTGATGCATATAGAACAAATAACTATTTTCTTGAATCTTTATTTTCAAATATTGAACCATTGAGACTCTGGTTCCTCAATCAGATCTGAAACAAGGCCTCAGACATCTTGAAAATAAATCACTCCCTAGTATGGTCACCAAAAATGTTGATGCTCAGATCTATCAAGACCGAAAAAACAACCTCATGAGGACATTAGTACCTCTTCATTTTTAGAGAGGTGGTTCTCCTCTTTGGCTAAAAAATATATTTTTGGATATTTTGGAGTAGGGAGAGTGCTAGGAAACAAACCAAAAATATTTATTGCTTGGATTTATATGAAAATGGTCCTTTAATAACCAGTATGGTCTTTATGTGCAACAAGAAGTTCTTTACAACTAAAAGATTGAAGAGTATCTTCAATATCAAAAAATACAAATACTCAAAACCACATATGTAATCCTCTATAGATACATTAATATCTCCTCACAAGGGAAAAGAGAGAATATTTCTTATCATCTCAAAGAATTTTGAAAGAGTATTGCAGTTAAAATAAAATGGAAATTGATAGGTCAACCTCAAATATCTCATACTTAAAACTCAAAGTTACAAGATATAGTCAAGATCAACCCTGAAAGTAATTATTTTTGGAGTCTTTCTCATAAAATATATCTAACAATATAAAAAATCTATTTGACAGTCACATATATGGATGCAAATGCTCCATGATCATATATGAAAAGTCTTGGAATATCACAAGAAAAACAATTGAGAACTCAGCCCCATGATTGTTTCAAGAATACAAACACAAAGCTTTGAGAAAATAGTGTAGAAGAATAAAAGAATGGAGAAGAATGGAAACCTTTGCTTGTTGATCAAAATCTTGATTACATAATTATGTCTGGTATATTTCTCTCTTTCTCCTTTGAATACCCTCTCAACCATGAATTCTGGAACCCATGAAGTCTCTCTTTTCCATTTTTAAAGAAACGCTCTTCTAACTACTTGAGTAGTTAGGGTTTTTCCTTTTTCTCTTTAAATTCCTTTTTATTTTTTAGAAAATAACTTAATTAATACAACATTTGAATCTTATTAATGACTTGAATTCATTGATATTAGTGCTTTAAAGTGGGCCCCAAAAATATTTAAATAATTTCTTTTTTAAATAAACTTTTATTTCAAATAATTTTTAATTTGTTACCTCCTTTAAGAGATGAATGTGTTTTAATTTTCTTGTAAGGATGTGGATTTTTTCATCCCTTGAAACCACTTTTGATGCGCTATTCATTGTCTTATATTTCCAACTATATAAAATTTGTGAAAATCCATCGTTCGGATCTGAAGATATGATCTCATGAAGTTCAATTGTCACACAGGCTCATTAAAAAATGAAGCTGGCTGATATTTTGATTTCTGAGAAAAATGTATCAACTTTTAGCACTTAAAACCTATACCATCATATTCTACATTGAAATACCTTTCCAACGGTATAAATTTTACGCATTTCCAACACCTGGAGCTCAAGTTATGGCCTCTGCAAGATTAACACTCAACCACCGTCAATCGATTG
This sequence comes from Picea engelmannii, assembly GCA_009831015.1. NCBI lineage: Eukaryota > Viridiplantae > Streptophyta > Pinopsida > Pinales > Pinaceae > Picea > Picea engelmannii. The sequence goes on from ML819377.1 coordinate 5,673, forward strand.
TCTTGGGTAAATCACAGCCCTTTGATGAATTTCACGCTCCTTCATAAAATTCTCCCTTTTGGTTCAAAAGTATATCCCACATTCATTGGGATATTATATTTTTCATGGTATATAATACTAAGTGTTTCATACACTTATCAAGAAACAAACAAGAGAAGAAATTATGGAGCTTGGAGGTTTCAGCCCTTGGAAAATTGTTGAATAAAATAATATTTTTTTGAAATCCCATCGTCGTCCACCTCACCCCCAGTCACCATGATGATTCAGCTAATAATATGCCACCACATGTCAGAAATTGATTGGCTTCCACATCATTCAATCATATCGCGTCATATGTCTCTATTTGTATGTTGCCACGTGTAATGATCCAATAAGAATATTCTGCGTGTCTCCCTCCATGAGTTGCCATGTGTCACAATTCCATGCTTCCATGTTGAATTTTCTTATTGGTTCATGGATTAAATGGAGAAAAATATGGAATAATGGTTAATTATAGGAGAGCAGGTGGAAGGTTAAGTGAAGGGAAAATTATGGGTAGTGGAAGTCGATGGGGTAGTTTGTAGGTTGCGGGGATGGGTTGGGGAGTGAGGTGAGTAAAGGAACGAGGGATAGTGGGTGTCCATGAACCCAATGAGTATTGTGAGTAGTTAAGGGGGAAGGGGAGAAATGTATATGACGGAAGTGAGGGAGGGGAAATGTAGATAGCGGGAGCCGGGTTGAGGAAGGTGGGGAGGGAGGGTGAAGGAGTGTGGTGGATGTGTGCACCCGCCATAGATTAAAATATGGTTTGAAATATGGATAAGTATGTTTCTTCTTGGATGGGCTCATGAAAATGAGAAAACACAAAAGTATGAGTCTGCAAATCTGTGAACCCGCAATACAAAAATAAACTAAGTGTTTTAGGTGGACTAATGTATGGGTAAAGGGAACATAATACAATTATAAAGGGAACATTTATCCCAAACCCACATAGGCCCTATAAAGGGAAAATTTATCCCATGGATAGGATATGTGCACCATTATCATTTTTTCCACACCGATGATGAGTTTGAAGGCCCAAGTCATGGTTGTAGGATGAAAACAAATGTCTTAGGGCATGAAGCATGATTTTATAATTCATGGGCCATCATGCATTGGGTTTGAAACCATCACATGGGACATTATAATGAACCTTATCTGTTATAATCCTTGTACACTAGGGATTGTATTAGGGCCTAATATGGACCACATGTGAAAAATAATGTATTTTCCCTTAAATATGATGCTTTATGGATTATTCATGATGCAAAGAGACCTATAATATCAAATATGATCACAAAGGGAATATGGAAAGCATCACTTAGTTAAGGATCTCTCAAGATTAATTTTGGAGGATAGATGATAATTTGATATTAGTTATTTGATAAGACATATACATTAATAAAATGATTTTCATTACATGATTACAAAAAATATGAGAATGAATATTAGTAATTATAGAATTTACATAAAGTTGACCCATCTAGAAGAAAACCCTAAACCCCTGGTTCGCCCCCCCCTGCGCGCATGCCCCCCTCGCCTGGTGAGGCCGTGAGGCCTCCCGCTTCCTCTCCTAGTCCCTCCAGAGATGAGGCAGCTTTCGCCGCCCTCATAAACTCCCTTCCAAAAATGAATAAGCAAACACCACCGAAGTTTGTAAAAAAGCTGGAAGAAATCCCTTCAGTTCAGATTCAAGGAAATTTAAGGACCCTCACCCTAAAATTTGCAGATCAGGCACTCATAGGTCAGTTCACGGGCACTTGGCCCTCCCTGAGAGAAATGGCAAGTTGGCTGGATAAAAACTAGAAACCACATCTAAAAGGTAATCTCTTGCATTTTCTCTATGGAAGAGGCTTCTTTGCGTTCCTTTTCGAAAACAAAGCAGACATGGATCTCATTTTTAGAAGCGGACCATATTTCATGGGCTCTAGAGGTATGTATCTCAATAGATGGACTCCTAATTTTAATCCTAAAAACGACATTCCAAATGCAGTTCCTGTGTGGGTTCGCCTCCCCTTCCTTCCGTTGCACTGCTGGAATAATGAGACTATCAAATCTATAGGAAATACTCTTGGGAAGTTCATAGATCGATCAGAACCAAAAGAAGGCCTGAAGGCTTGTGTGCATATATGCATAGAGGTAGATCTGGAAAAAGGTCTCCCAGAAGCTATTAATCTCACCCTCCACAACTAGAACTACTTACAGTAAGTGGATTATGAGCAACTTCCCTTCAAGTGCAAGATTTGTCATGAGTATGGTCACTTCGTGAAGCATTGTCCAAAGTCTCCTCCTGAAACACCAACGGACAATGCAGAGCAGTGGCAACAACCAAGACAAAAAAAGCATCAGAGACACGGCCAAGCCACTAGAAATTTTCCTACGCCTCCCTAGCCTAATAATGATACTAAACCTGAGACAGTCACCATGATTCCTACACAAGAACCTCCCAGAAAAGACCCACCTCATTCCATCCCTCCCTCACCCCCTTCCTCCTCTTATCAACCCCCTGAAACCTTGATCCCTCCTTCTGCACAACCCCCTCCCTCAGTGCCTAATCCGTCAGAAAGCAGTGCAAAACAAAGCTCGAAAGAAAACTCAGAGATTGAATCACTTGATACACCGGTTAAAAGAGTGGGTAGAAAGACGAATCTACATAAAAGAGAAGCTTTGGCCAAGAAAGAAATTGAACTAGGGAAGCAAACAACTCTGGATCAGATCGTGAGAAAAGAAACAAGGAATACTAGGAAGCAAGGAGGATCCAACCCCCGTAAAGGGGGAAACCCTAAAAACAATCAATGATAAAACTAATCTCCTGGGATTGTAGAGGATTAGGGAGTCAGCACAAGCTCTCGTTAACACATGGCCTTATTAAAGAAGAAAATCCTCAAATCCTACTGCTCCAGGAGACAAAAAGGACGGATACTAAAATCCTTCATGAAAGTAGCTACATATGGTGAACATGCAAAGGTGCAGCAGTGAGCACAAGAGGAGCATCTGGAGGAGTCTGCACCCTTTAGAACCCCTGCTACTTTGACCTGCAATCCAGACACTCTACGACCCATTGGATTCAAACTACGCTACTCCATCAACAATCAGGTAAAACTCTGACCCTCATAAATGTGTACATGTCTACTCTTTATCAAGAAAAAGTGCAGTGCTGGTCCTCCCTACAAAGCATCAAGAATTCTATTAATCCCATGGAACTAATAATAGTTGGAGAATTCAATACCACTCTACATCATAAGGAAAAAAAAGGTGGATCAATCGTTTAGGTCCCATCAAGAGAGCATCTGGAGGACCTCATTTCCACCTATCAATTGATTGACATAAAACCCTCCAATGGGCACTACACCTGGTCGAATAGAAGACTCGGGCCGGGACACATCATTGCTCAGTTAGACCATTTTCTTCTAAACAGCTCCTTTTTAGAAGAGGCCTATCTTCCGAGCTCGCGCATATTACCTTGGATTGGTTAAGATCATAGACCTATCACCCTTATCCTTTCCCCGCCCCGAAACCCTGGACCCATCCCATACAGATTCAACCCCCTCTGGATTCCAGAGCTAGGATTCCTTGACATAGTCTCAGATGCCTAGAACTGTTAGATCCAAGGCTCACCTAACTACATATGGGAGTAGAAACTAAAAAGAGTAAAAATTGCTTTAAAAAGTTGGGTGACAAGAAACAATGGAAAAAATCAAGAAGCAAAAGAAAGTGTAATGAGAGAAATGGAAGAGAACAGAAGGAGTCTAGAAGGAAGAGAAGTCACATAGGAACTCCTCCTCAAAGAACAACAAAACTTCATGGAGTATCAAAAAATCCTACATAAAGAAGAGGAAACTTGGAGACTTAAATCTAAAAGCCTCTTGCTTACTTCCAGAGACAGAAACACTAAATTCTTCCAGCGCCAAGAAAAAACAAGGATTTGGAGGAACGAAGTGAAAGAAATAAAAAAAGAAGACGACACAAAAATAGATGACCAACATCAAATCCAAGTCGAAGACAAACTTCATTTTCAAGCAATGTTAACAGAAGACTGTAATATAGATAACAATGTACAAGAAAGCCTTCTCCAAAATATACCAAGCAAAATTAGTCAGGAGGACAACTACATGATCAATCAGGAGGTCACAGAAAAATAACTCCATGAATCTCTATTCCAACTTCATCCAAACAAAGCTCCAGGTCCGGACGGTTTCACGGCTCACTTCTACCAAAAGTGTTGGCATACAATAAAGAGAGTTCTCCTGAGAATGGTACAATATGTTCAGAAATCCGCTAAGATTGGGGGTAACACAAACTCCACCTTTTTAGCTCTCATTCCAAAATATCTGAATCCTTCATCCTTTAATAGATTTAGACCCATCTCCCTCTGTAATGTTTCCTATAAAATCATAGAAAAAATCATAGCTAACAGAATCAAGCTGCTACTTCATAAAATCATCTCCCCAAACCAAAGTGGTTTTATGGAAAAAAGACAAATGATTGACAACATAATTTTGGTACATGAAGCAATACATTCTAGCAGGGAAAGGGGAGATCAAGGGATGATAGTAAAAATCGACATGGCTAATGCTTTCGACAAAGTAAGGCATTCCTTCTTGATAGCAGTCTTGGAAAAGTTTGGCTTTAACAATGGTGTTGTGGCTTGGATATCCGCCTGTATAACTGCTCCATGGATAGCACCTCTGGTCAATGGAGGATCGACAAGTTTCTTCAAAAGTACCAGAGGGCTGAGGCAAGGCTGCCAACTCTCCCCGATTCTGTATATAATCATGGCCGAAACGTTGAGTAGGCAACTAGAGAAAGAAATAATTGGTAAAGCCATACCAGGAATCAAAATAGCTCGAGGAGTGAAATGAATAAATCACTCACAATTTGCTGATGACACTCTACTATTGGGAGGGGCATCCGTTGTTATGGCTAAGAGATTCCAAATGGTTTTGGAAAACTTTACGCAAGATTCAGGAGCACTCTTGAACAATAATAAATCAAATCTATATGCTTGGAATACCTCTTTGAGAACAGCTCGCCTAATAGCAAATGTCTTCCGCTTCACGCTAACTGAGAAATGGTAAACGTTCAAATACCTAGGCATTCCCATCTACCTCAAAGCCCTCTCAAATATAGCCTGGACACATATTCTAGAGAAACTCAAAAAGAAATTAGAGCAATGGGGAGCCTTTTGGCTGAATCTAGCAAGGTGTAGAGTGGTAATACAATCTATCACTACAGCTCTGCCCATCTTCCAATTCTCCTCTCTGCTCACCCCTCAAAATGTCAAAGCTGAAATGTCTAGAATAATAAGGTGCTTTCTCTGGGAAGGAGGAAAAACAGACAATAAAAAATTCCATCTAATAAGCTGGGACAAAATCAAGCAACCCAGAGAGAACGGAGGTTTGAGTATCAGGGATCCTATGCTAGTCAATATATCCATGGGATCTAAAATTCTTTGGAATCTTGTTACAGGAAAGAAAAATTGGTGGAAAAAAGAAATAATAAAGAAATATTTATTAGGGGATAGGCTAAGGTGCCTAGATCAGACTAACTCTTTAAGTAGAGGATCCCCGATAGGAAAGCTCCTCTCCACCTCCATTCCCCTTACACAAAAACAACTCACATGGATCCCAGGGAATGGGAGAAAGATACTCATAAAAGAAGATAGTATCATTGGAAAGCAACCACTTTGGCCTCATATGAATCTAAGTCCACTCATAATTTGGCTAGACATGCAAGGAAAAAAGTGCATAACATACATCTCTACATGGAACATGGAAACAGGAGACTGGATAGGTTGGAACTTAGCAAATACGCCAACCAACTTGCAAGAAGCTGCAAAACAACTCCAAAATTTACTAAAAGGATGTGCCCCCATACATATCAACTCCAAAGACAAGAGAGGGTGGTGAAATGGGAATTACACAGTCAAGCAAGGATATGCACAACTTCTCTCTCAAACAAATTTCCTCCCAAAGGACAAAATCTAGAAGGCTATATGGACAAACGACAGTCCCCCCAAAGTAAACTCCTTTTGATGGATACTAGCCCACGGGAAGCTGCTAATGGGAGAAAACTTGATGAAAATAAATATGTTCGGACCCTACAGGTGTGACCTTTGTGGTAAGGCCTCGGATACTTCACAGCACCTCTTCCTTTTTTTCCCTTTTGCCATCACAGTGTGGAAAACAGCTCTCCAAAATCTTCATGAGAGAATCAGGTGGCCAACACAACCTAAAGAACTCCTCAATAATTGGGTCTCCAGGGACCAAGGTACGTCCAACAACCCACTTTTCAAAGCTATGTTCAATGCCCTTCCTAAGTTTATTTGTTGGAAATTATGGCTAGCCAGGAACCAAGCCACCTTTGCAAATGTTCGCACTCCCCCAGAACTGGTAGCCAAAAAGGCAGTAGGACTAATGGTAGAATTCCACTCTTTCAAAGCTAAGTCCCTACTCTCCTCTCCCTCCACATCTCCTGAATTATATTGGATCAGCTCCCTCCACCTTCCCCCCTCTTCTTCTTCTCCTCCCTCTACCCCAACCAGACCCAACTGGTAGCTTCATGAAGAGACTGATTATATCATATTTGCAACAATCACTAGAGGCATATTCTCTTTTTTTACAGAGCCTCAAAAGGAAACCCCGGGGTGGCAGGAGCGGGAGGGGTAATCATTTTCCCATGAGGAAACCTAGTGTTATCTTACCACTGGAACTCGGGCTTAGCAACGAACAATCAAGCTGAAGCCTATGCTCTGTATTAAGGGCTCCTCCTCGCCAAAAACAAACGTATACATGCTATTTCAGTGATTGGGGATTCCAAGACAATTGTAAGGACTGCTCGCAAAAGATCCCAATCCTCAAATCTATTTCTAAGAGTTATCCTACAAAGAATTGCGACAGTGACCAAAATATTTCACAGTATACAATTCTTTCATGTACTCAGAAGTAACAACCAACTAGAAGTTGCACAAGCAAATCAAGCAATTGGTCTAGAGCAAGGCACTCTAGTGGTAAATGGAATCTCCCACAGCTCAGTAATTCCATGAAATCAAGTAACCACCAAGACAATACACATGGCCATCAGTTCAAAATTTGGAACACAGTGGCAGACACAACTTGGAAAGCCCCCTCCCAACCTAAATATCTTTCATCACTTCCCCCCCCTCGTTCTCAAAGTGGGGAAGTCACCTCTTCCCGTCCATCCCACATGCCCCCCACTCCATCTCCCTCCTCACTCCACGTGCCGCCCCCTCCACCTGTCCCCTCCTCTCCCCTAACATGAGTCCCCTTCCCATGCCCCCTCTCACCTTCCATCCTCCTTACTCGCTCTCACTATCCTTTTTTACGTCCCCCCTTCATGCTAGCACTGTCTTATATCACCCGCCCCTACCTAGCTCACGATCGTCGACCTCCCTTCCTATCCTCAACTCGCGTTCAAAGTCTCATCGTTGTACCCATGACAGCGCCTGAGTGTGGGAAGGATCTCTGCAGTGAGAAATTAAGGTGTATGATGACATTCAAATGGTATAGGGATTTAATTTCAAGCAAGGTGGAGGATAATGGCATCAGAGGTAATCATAGCTCGAAAGTATGGCAATCAATGGGGAATTGGTTAAATCCCATGAATCATTTGAACATGAGAGATTATGTTGCAGTTGAATTGGTGCATAGACTTGGCAAATGCACTATAGAGAGGAACAACACAGCCATAATTCCCGAAGAGCACACAGGTCGACGTGGTAGTAGCACCAACACTGAGGAAACACCTAGGGATCACGCTGGTGGACGACACAATTGGTGGAACGCAAGAAGCACAACAAATATGAACAGGCAAAATTCAAAAATGGTCACAGTCGAGGAGCATGAAGAGGTTGTAAACGCAATCCAAACACTGCAAGTTCATCTCCGGGCCCTTTACACTCAGGTACTCTCCATTACGGAAATTACTATACAACATAGAACTGAGCAGTAGAGGACTAAAGATGAATGTGAAGCTCTTAGGCAGTAAATTGAGGAGCTGAAATTCATATCTGAGTTGGTTTCTCTTGTCACGACTCACTCAAACGAGGCCTCCTCCCCAGGACAGTGCCCATATCTGGACCTCAACCTCCAGCCTCCAACAAAGGTAGAAAAACACACACCAGGCCAGACTAGAAAGTAATTATATGAAATGCTTTTTTGAGCTATATCTAGGTACTTTTTGTAAGGTGTTCACCAACTCTGCACTTTTAGGATTTAGTAGAATAAATAGCACCACCTCTATTCTCCATATACAGATTGGAGAACACTGGTGGGAGCACTCTGCTAGCAGCAAATTTTGTAAACCGAAATGTACATGATGCCTATGTTTTTCGTAGAGTTTTAATATATAATTTTCCCAGTTACTGTTAAAATTTTTTTTTTATAGAATTTACATAGAACACTAATGTCATAGGATGCATGCACATTATGTAAAATTAATTTTTTTTAGGACAGAAAATATCATATGTCAATGTTATCTAATGATTTTATGTCAAATTTTGTTTTGTCCTAAAAAACATGGTGGTGATTAGGACTGCATAAAACAATTAATTAAATTCATCATTTCCAAATCATTTTTCATTGTGTTTCATTTTGACTATATTTTTAAATAGCTTGCATAGACTCATCTTTGATGAAATTGCATGCATTTATAGATCTACTTCTATGGATTCAAATATATATTTTTATATAAATTTATTGATCTGTAAACTATCATGGATATTCTACTAGAAGAGTTCGTCAAAATATATCTAATAAATAACTGAAATCTTTACTATTAAGGTTATTTTTCATTTAAATATTAGACTCTTGATTATTGGTTTTGTTCTTTAAGAAAAAAACACATGAAATAGTTCAAATGAAAAAAATAGAGAAAAAAAAATAAACACACACACCATCCACAAATAAATACAAGATATGACATGGGAAACCCTTGATACAAGAGAAAACCCAACTATAAGGTGAGGTTGCTCTGCTCTCTTTTTTCTAGTTTAGAAACGATGCAAGTACAAAGAAAGAGGCACTCTCTATGGAGTTTCCTTTAACCCATGGTCTGTATGGATGCTACAAAATATATCCTCATTTTTTATGCTTATAGAACACCACTCTCAGATGTTTTTCTAAACTATGGAACAAGATACAATGCAAAAGAATGGAACCCCTTCTCCTCCTAGTGGTATGGTATTTAAAATAACCTGATACCCATCTAGGGGTAGGTTTTTGACTTCCTCAACCCTTAATTGTGGTAGGGTTTTGAAACTTCTAGAATCTTCTTGAAATTACTCATGTGGCTATCCCCATATGCATGAGTCATAGGGGATGACATGGCATCCTCTCATAAAATGGTAGTCAACACGATAGGTCAATTGATGCACGATCTCCACCGTTCAAAATGTATCGGAGTGTAAAACATTGTTAACAGAGTGTGCATAAGTTTCGAACACTAGAAACCCAAAAAACATTGATTAATGCCTCAAAATGGATTAATAAGCTTTCATACCCCAATTTCCTAAACTGGGACCTACCACTAAAATGGACCTACAAGTTGATTCCTCCAATTTTTTCCACTTTGAAAGGATCAAAATAGATGAAAAACAATATAATGATCCAATCCATAAAATACCTCCCAATTTAGGGAGGATTTTGGTCCCCAAAACATTTACTAAATGAGTTGAGGAAACTTTTCCTCTACTTTCTCCCTAGAGTACTACTTTGTGTTTCCTAGAAGTTGTCCTTTCAACCCTATCTACCAAAGGTCATGCTACCCCCATCTTGTAGCTCTAGAATGCTTATGTAAAACCATGTCCTCAGGCATTTATGTTTGAGAATCTAGTGTTAAGTCCTCTATGGAAGGTAGGACCTTCTCCTCCTCCTAGTCCAACATGGAAGGATCATGGAGTTTGAGATTTTCCACATTCACTGTTGAGTAATGTGAGTGTATGGGGTGTTATCAGTGAAATATCATCTACAACATTGCACACAATGGTTAAGGAAAAATATCAATGTCAACAAAAATTAGTCCACCTGCAACACCAAAAATGCATCCAAAAGGAAAACAACTATATAATTGGGTCAAAAATTGAAGTGCACAAATTCACCAAAGGAGGTGCGCACACAGTGTGCAAGTCAACACAACCCTCAACAAATGCGTGACTGTCTACGAGAATAAACGTGCACTTCTATGAATGATGCATTTATGGATCTTGTCGGGCCCTCAACCACTTCTAGTCCAACCCCCAACATGATTTGACACTCATATCTGAGCGAAATCTAGTTTGGGGCTTGGTCAAGGGCTAGAGGGTGCCATAAAATTCCCCTTATTCACACTATGAACCAATTACGTTTTTCCATGAATGAATGTTATAAATAAGAGCCATGGGTGTGCTAAGAAACCAAGATCTTCAAGGTATTGTTATGCTGGAAGAATTCTTCCTTGAGAATCCTCTTTTCTCTTTGAATCCTTCAAGCACCATTGCAATAGGCCATTCCACTCACCTCTTGAGGGAATAGGCATTGTTTTTCTTCACAATTTGTCATTTATTCCATTGTAAGAGAGAATATCTCTCAATTATGGAACTCAAGAGCCCTCCCAAGGAGGAAGAGAAGAATCATAAGTCCCTTCCTTTCTCTATGGTGTTTTTCCTACTAATCTATTGATCCATTGGTACCAATATGTTGGTCATTTGTTGATTTTCATGGTTCTAAGTTTCTCAACCTTTATAACATTTATTTCTTAGTTGTTTTAGATGTATTTCTTTGTTTTCATATGTGTTTGGTTTATCTAACCCACTCACAAACTTATGTCTTGTCTAGCAGGCTTATCTAGACATGAAAGTGTTGTTGTTTTGCTCACCCAAGTGACAAAACCAACACAACAGATTGGTGACCATACTGGGGATCGATATCAAATTCCTCCCTATTTGAGCCTTGAGAACACTTCATTTTGATTTTTTTTCCTTGCAGGTACCAAAATCGGCCTAGCCCAACCTGCCAAAGTCAAAACTCAAAGCTAAGGAAGGAGTATTTCACTTGTAAATTTCTTCCCCGACGCGTGACAGGAAGTGCACGGCTTTTCAAGCCCACAAATGTGCACTCTATGCACTGTGCATGAAACATGCTTTGATACTCTACGCATTTTGTGCCCTCTACGCTTCTGCCAAAACTGTAACCTACACATAAGTCTAGGTTTTTCAAATTGTAAGGGTTTTTATGAATGGTTTGAGGGCCCCTAGCCTTTAGATTTTTATTTTTCTGCACTTTGTAAGGAAACTACACTCCACTTAGAGTCCTTTCTCATAAGAAATGTTAGCTAAGATAGGAAATTAGGGGTTAAAAAGAATCATTATTCTCCTCTTTTTCTTTGTTTCCACATGGATGGCTCATTTGGCTTGTAAAATTTTAAGTTGAAGTTATTTATTTTCATACATAATCACCTAAAATGGGACTATAAGTTAATTTTAACCCTCAAGTATGTTCTTCCCCTGCACCCTCATATGATGTTGGGAATCAAAAAGGTGGTTAAAAGGAAATTTCATCTCCCTTAAAAAATCTTTAGGAGAGGACAAAGCCCCCCTAGGGTTCCTCTTATTTTTTGAAATCATCTTAAAGATTTGTAAGGGCCCATACATGTCCACATGCTTTCAATCTTAGGATGGTTTCTAAAATGCTTTCTTAGTTTAGCTCACACTCTAGGAAATTTTAAAGATCAAAGTAGCGTGCCCATACATGCCCACATGTCTACAATTCTAGGATAATTTCAAATATTTCTTAGTATAGACAATATTTTTGGGAGTTTAAAGGATTTGTAAGGACCCATATGCCCACAATGATAGTTCTTCAGGGATTTAAATATTCCACAATGTTGTACCAAAGACACATAGCAAGTTAGGTAAATAATATTTGTAAGGACCACAGGAAGTCCACATGTTGCAATCTCACACCTAAGTTCTTAAAATATTTGCACACTTGTCACTTTCTTGCACACAAAGCCACTCCTCTCACACATAAATTTTATTAGAATAGTGGAGGTCAAAGTAGGATTTCTCCAAAGGAATTCTAAAATATCCCACTGCTTCTTTGGAAATTATCCACACCCAATTAATTCAAATGAGGTTGGTCCATGACCCCAATCTCTCAGCCCACCACATCTAATTTTTTTCTAATAACGCACTAAATTTTCCTCCACAGGGGGTACCAAAAGAAATTTTTAGTCTATGTAGGATCTCAGGGGTAGGCATCCAAATAACCCCCTATTATTAGGTTCTCACATTTTCAAACAATAGAAGTTGAGAAATAGGGAACTTTCATATCCTCAAAGTCAAGTGTTCCTACAGCATAAGGCAAGGATATACCTGTGAAGGGTCGAAGGTCGAGGTTTGGTTGTTTTGCGCATCCCTCGTCGAGTCACCCAACTCTTGTGAGGGCATCTAGCCCATGACCCATTTCTAAGGTCGAAAATCTAAATGTCACACTTTGACTAAGGTAACTAGTGACCAAAACTTAGTTCATCCACCCATGTGGTAGTTGTGAGTTGCAATCACACCTTGATCATATTTTGTGTGTCTATTGGGAAATATCACTAGCTCTTTTAGGATATGCACCCTCTACCCCTCATTATAACTGATTACTTCAACCTTCACTAGTTCCTCTTCCGGTGGATTCAGACCCCACTGTTGAGCTCTATTGGAAGGCCTAGTTCTATTTGAGAGGAATGACGATAGGTATTTTAGGACACAATAATTTATTTGTACTGTTCCCCCACATGAACAAAATCCACCTACCCACATGCTTGTTTATTTACAGTTGATTTATGTATGATGTTCATTTGATTACATACAATTGTGAGTTATTCTATTTTGTGAAAATTCAAAAATATAAAAATATCTTGTTCATTTATTTCTCTCTTGTCACCATTTTCACACATTCACTTTGCTAGTCGAAAACCATAGGGAAACCATAGAATCCTCTTCCCTCCAGACGCTTGCAAAATCTCCCTCCTATTCTATGAGGAGTCCCTAGTCTTGCCAACTCACCTACTCAACCATCTCACACCCTTGTGAGTGATACTATTTTGGGGTCATCTTTACTTGGTTCCACTTTGCTTGGGTCCAATTCCCAAGGCCATCCATCCATTAGTTCTCCTTATAAGGAGGAGAGGGTCCAACTTCTTCTCAAGGGAGAAGTACAACCCCACCAAATCCATCTCAAGGGACCGGTCCATTACCTACACACATGATGGCTGGAACTAATCCTCCACCAAATATCCCTATGCCATACTTGTCATCCCTTAACATTCATGAGTTAACCAAACTCATGAATGATCCCATTCTGGATGACCCCACTTGGCCCAATATGCCTACAAAATTTCCTTCTGATATTCCAAAGTGTGAAGGAAAACCAGAGGATGATCTCGCCAACCATGTTATGACCTTCCACTTATAATTCTCTTCCAACATAATCATGGATGATTCCATCCACTTAAGGTTGTTTCAATGAACTCTCAAGGGTTCCTCGGCCAAATGGTATGTGGACGAAAAATCAGGGTCCCATGTGACCTTTGAATCATTGGCCAAGGCCTTTTTGTCATTTGTCCAACTACCAGTTCGTCATGATATTGGATTATAACTTTTCTCAGAGTTCAAACAAGCTACTGCTATCCATATAGCCGACCACATCCATGAATTGCGTCGACGACTTAATTTGTGTAAAGAAGAAACCACCAAAGAACAACATCTTGATTGGTTTCTCAAATCACTCATCTTTGTTATTGCCAAGGATGTAGCATCCACATTTCCTCAATCAGAACAGGAATCCATCAACAAGGTCCAATAGTTTGACCTCATATATGCCTAGTCAGTTTACTTTTACATAGTGTTATCTGATGCACCTAGACCCATACCATTTGGCTAGGAAAAACCTGGGATGTCCCATGTTGTAGATGTGTTGATTAGTTCCATGACGCACCACAAACCTCATAGCCACCCATCACCTACTGATGGTGCACCTTAGTATCCACAACTGTACGAAGGAACTTCCTATTACCCTCCCCCCACTCACCAATAGTCATATCCTGTTGTTCCCCCTCAGTTGTTGGGGGGACCCCCACCAGTACCCCAGATGCATCCGGCCTCTCAATCGAGTGCGGGTCCACCTCCAATCCCTACATGTGACTGTAAAAATTGTGGAGGTACTTCAACTTCCTATATTCCATATGGATCATCTCCAAAAAAAATGTTAAGAACCAAACATCAATATAGCATAGAAAAACCTCAGGAAAAGTACTCAACGCCTTGAAAAAGAGATAATTTCAGATAATAAGCCTCTTCGAGGGGGAAACCTCCTTTTACCCCACTTAAATGTTCAAGTCCAAGAT
>ML819377.1:32448-54418 GCA_009831015.1 Picea engelmannii
GGGGGCACTATTTTACACCCAAGATTGCATGAGTGTGGTGTCATATGCCATAGATTATTCTCCAGTACCCATACAGTGGGGTAGACTTCTAGGAGGACCCAGAGATGGTGCTCCCCCCTAGCGAGGTGTTTGACCGGAGAGGTATGTGGATGTATTTTTTTTGATGATTTAGATAGTATAGCATATATAGTTTTATGTATGGATGGATTTTGATGCTATCATTTGTTTTTTTTTTGTGTAGATGTAGGACCATGTAGTCGAGAGGTTGATCTAGTCAGGGTGCAAGTGAGACCACCATGGAGAGATCCACGAGCTGGGGAGAGATGGTTGTGGGATGAGGGTGGTGTGAGGTCGACTGAGTGGGAGAGAGCAAGCCAGAGGCATCAATTTGATGACCTTGGGGCAGGGCCTTCATAGGCTTCTCCAGTGGAGGCTGGGGGAGAGTTTGAGGATATTCACTGTCAATTAGAGGTGGTGCTACAGGGAGTGCTTGAGGGCATGTGGTCACGGATCCAAGACGAGGGAGTCTTGGATCAGTGTGTGGATGTTCCATTGGTGTGGAAGACCGTGGTTCAGATAGTAGTAGTAGCAAGTGCTGTGATGACTGGGAGGTTGCCCCCAGAGCCAAAGGGACCAATAGTTGGTGGGGTACCGCCTCCTAAAAGAGGGCTAGGTGGTGGTGTTCTAGTGGCACTATGAGTGTCTCTATATGTACTTTTGTATTTTTTAGTATTTATATAGGCCTGCGAGCCTACTTGGTGTGGTGACACCAGTTTTTGTATCGATAGGGGCGAGGTGGTTCACCGGCCTACGGATTTTGTGCATGTAATATATATATTTTTTGTAAACATTTTGATGCCACATTTGATCGATATATATATATATATATATATATATATATATATATATATATATATATATATATATATATATATATATATATATATATATATATATGCGTGGATATATATTTTGGGATTGTTGTGATGTTCACATGTGTTTTATGTTTTTTGTTGATGATGTCTAATTTATATGTTGTGACAGATTATTGATGTTTTGTTAGGGTCCTAACCCGCACATAGGTAGATCAATATATTCAGATGTAATAAAGGTCAATATTAATAAGGCCTTTCAATAAAATAGAATAAAGCGGATGTAAGAAAACCTAATAGAAGATTCTTCTTCTAGAAGGATCTTCCTTTAGATGCTTCTCTTGATGGACATATTTAGTATAAATAAGGGTCGAGGGTATGAAAACCCTAGCTTGGAGATTATTGTAATAGAGTGCTGCTCGACTGGAGGTTGCCCCCTCGAAGAGGCCTGTGAACATTGCTTTTTGAATCAAAGTGCTATTTTTGTTGTTGTTCTTATATCATTTTTGTGTTATTGTGGAGATTATGCTGGTTATATTACTGTTATTCTGCCATTTCTAGCATTTTATTTTTGTTCTACATATTTATTATATCTAGTATCTTGCAAGTGGTATCAGAGCACTTTCCTTGGCAAAAATTGTGGGAATTTTTTTTTTCAGGGTAGAGACGCATTCCAGCATCTTTAAGCCATAGAGATTTGTCATTACGCACATAAACCTGTGGTTGAGGGATTCATACATGCAAGAAATACAAGTGGTTCTTAAGCGAGCATCTGTTCGCCACCCTTGTAACCCCTGTTGGTACCCCTTCAAGTGGTAGCACATCAGACATCACTTGTGGATGGATTGACCTATATTTCCTAAAGCCCTCTTTAGATAAACCTATCGACCGCAGGACTGCTATAGTGTCACTGAGAACAACACTCGAGAAGATACTCTCTAGTACCTGGGTAGTCGGGTAGTACGGCTAAGGGTACGGTCTATCCTCATTAGTTAGTGCCTTGAGATATTGGGTTGAGTACTACTATTGGACCCCACACGTATATCAGAGAGCTATAGCATAGAGAAAACCCTTGTCTGTAGAACCCTTGAATACCTAACCCTTGGGGGACAGAAACATAAACAAATTAAAACAAACAAGATCTATTGCTGCGCAACTGTGTTCAAGTTACCAAGTAAATATGCATTTCTTTTTGGTTAAGCATTTGGGGATTTCATCAGTGCAATATTCTTCAAACCAGAGTTATAGACCGGAGTATAACTCCGTAGGTGTAAAAAAAAAAAGTTTGGAATTATTTTCACCATTATTTGAGACCTATTCCATTGGATTCATCTCTTCTCCCTCATCACATTCATCCATATCATTTTTCAGAAAAAATTTTGGCCCCACCTGCCCCTTTTTAGTTCACCCATCCTCATGGCCCATACCTGTAGCCAAGACCTGGAAGCTCACTTCAACACCTTGCAATCTAGTTTCCTTGAAACCCAAAAAGAAGTGAAACAACTCAATGCTACTATTGTCTCCATCGATTCATCCATCAATGCTACCATAAATACAACCATACAGTCCTCAATGGAGGAAGTCAAACAAGAACTGACCACCCATCTTGAATCTTTCTTTGCATCAGTTTGCACCAAACTGAAGATCCCTACAGATGACCATTTCTCTAAAGCACCTCCAAAGACTGAAGGTGAAAATTCCTCCCATTCCCATACCTTTCAGTCCCATCACTTTCAACGTGACCTACGCCTTTCGCGGGTGGATGTGACCAAATTTGATGGCTCGGACCCCATTGGTTGGGTAACCCAAATAGAACATTATTTCTCTTTATACAACATTATAGATGACTTGGCCAAACTCCAGTATGGTGTTCTCCATCTAGATCAAGAACGTTGGCAATGGTGGCAATGGAGAAAAACTTCCCTTCAAGGGTATATTGCATGGACCCAATTTGTGACTGATCTTTGTGAACGCTTTGACATGGACACCAACCATTTGTTCCATTTGACAAAGTTGAAATAGTCAGGAACAGTAGAAGACTTCATAGCTGCCTTTGAGCACCTGTATTTTCAAACAGAGAGAATGACTAATGATTTCCTTCGAGAGTGTTTTATTAGTGGCCTCAAGGAGGAGATTTGGTCCCAAGTCCTCATGGCTCGACCCTCGAGTTGGGTGGAGGCTACTAAAAGAGATAAATAAGAACAACAGGTTGTATCCTCTCAAAATAGAAAACCCTCCTTTATCCCTTTCCCTAAACCCATAACTCCCACTACTCCCTCTGTCCCATTAAAGATCCAAAAATTGACCAGAGATGAAATGGCTGAACACCAACTCAAAGGCCTTTGTTATAATTGTGATGACAAATATTTCTTAGGCCACAAGTGTAAGGAACAAAATCTCTTTATGGCCATCTCTGAGGATATTTTGGAAGAGGATGTTGAAACTCCCCTTATGTCTGAGTCACCTGAATTCACTGACATAACCCCTCCCTCAGACCCTCCCAAATTCAAACCCATCATTTCCCTCAATGCTCTCACTAGTTTCTGCACTCCCCAAACCCTCAAGTTAATTGGTTACATCAAGCATCAGAAGGTCATCATTCTGGTTGATAGTGGAAGCACACATAATTTTATTCATCGCTGCATTTCCCAAGAAACTCATTGCTACATCCATGGTGTCAACAATTTCCAAATCATGATTGCCAATGGTGGTTCCATGAAATGTGGTGGGCACTATGAAAATGTGCATCTCTAAATCGGTGACTACCACCTAAAATCCCATATGTTTGCTATCGACATGGGTGTTTGTGACAATGTGTTGGGTGCATACTGGCTAAGAACTTTGGGTCCCATTTTCATGGATTTTAAGTCATTAACCATGCAATTCGACCAGGAAGGCCACCAATATAAATTCCAAGGCATCACTTCTAGTTCGCCTAAAGTCATTAGTTCCCATCGCATGGAAAATCTACTCAAGAAAGGTCATTCTGGTGTCATTTCCCAACTCCATGCCATATAAGCAAAAGAGACACCCACGGTGCCACAAGACCTCCAAGCCCTCCTTTCTAAACATCAAATGGTATTTTCCACTCCCCAAGGACTCCCTCCTTCCCGCGGTGTTCATGATCATTCCATTCCCCTTGTACCTGGAATCTTTCCTCCCAATATCCATCCATATCGCCACCCCTTTTCACAAAATAATGAAATTGAGAAAATGGTCCAAGAACTCCTTAATGCAGGCGTTATCCACCCTAGTACGAGCCCTTACTCTTCTCTTGTAGTCACGGTCCTGAAGAAAGAAGGTTCTTGGAGAATGTGTCCTGACTTCCGTGCCCTCAACAAACTGACCATTAAAGACATTCCCCATTCCTGTCATTGATGGCCTCTTGGATGAATTGAGTGGCACCCAATTATTTACTAAACTTGATCTTCGCTTGGGCTATCACCAGATACATATGAAAGAGGCAGACATTCCCAACATGGCCTTTCAAACTCATGAGGGCCACTATGATTTTTTGGTCATGCCCTTTGGCTTGTGTAATGCCCCCTCCACCTTCCAAAGTCTCATGAACCATGTCTTCCATCCCTTTCTTCGTCATTTTGTCTTAGTTTTCTTTGATGATATCCTCATCTATAGCAAAACATGGATAGACCATCTTACTCATGTGGATCAAGTTCTCCATCTACTATCTTAGCACCAACTTTTCCTGAAACAGTCTAAATGTGCTTTTGGTGCCTCAGAAGTAGAATACTTGGGTCATCTGGTTGGAAAGGATGGCATCAGGGTGGACCTGAAAAAGATTAAAGCTATGCAAGACTAGCCACACCCAAATACTCTCAAAAGCTTGTGTGGATTTCTGGGCTTAACATGGTATTATCGCAAGTTTGTTAAGAACTACGGAAAGATTGCAACACCTCTCACTGCTCTCCTGAAAAGGAACTCTTTCACTTGGACTCCAGCCGCTGCTCAAGCTTTTCAAACCTTGAAGATGGCCATGTGCACCACTCCGGTTCTGGCCCTTCCTGATTTCACAAAGACCTTTGTGTTGGAATGTGATGCATCAGGGAAAGGAATCGACGTTCTCCTTATGCAAGAGGGTCGACTTTTGGCCTTCACCAGCAAGCAACTGTCTGAAAGGAATCTGGGCAAACCCATTTATGAAAAGGAAATGTTGGATATTATGCATGTCGTTGATCTATGACGTCCTTATCTCTTGGGGAAACGCTTCCAAATTAAGACTGACCATCAAAGCCTCAAGTACTTTCTGGAACAACGCATTTCCTCCTCAGAGCAACAAAAATGGGTGACTAAGCACTTTGGATATGATTATGAGATCATTTTCAAGAAGGGAAAAGACAATGTAGTGGCGGATGCACTGTCCTGAAAATATGAAGAAGAAGGATCCCTTTTTTCTCTTTCCTTCATTGTACCCAATTGGCTCCAAGCTATGCACCAGGAATGGCTACAAGATCCCAAAAGTTCACATATGATCCAACAATTGTAGACCAATGCTCCGGCTCCCCTAGGGTACTCTTGGCTCTAGGATTAGCTTTGATACAAAGGCCATTTGTATTTAAGTAAACACTCAAAGATTAAATCCACGGTACTTTCTGAGCTTCATGCTACACCCATAGCGGGGCACTCAGGGTTCACCAAAACCTATGACAGGGTCAAACGTTCCTTTTTCTAGGATGGTATCAAATAGGAAATTCATAATTTTGTCGCTAAATGTGAGGTGTGTCAATGCCACAAGGGAGAAACAGTCAAATCTCCAGTCACACTACAATCACTTTTGATTCAACCTCCTATTTGGAAGGATATCTCTATGGACTTTATTACCGGCTTACCCAAATCGGGGAATAAATTAGTCATAATGGTGGATGTGGATTTCCTTTCCAAGTATGCTCATTTATGCACTCTTCAACACCCATTTATTGCATCCACGGTGGCTCAAATTTTCATGGACCAGGTCTTCAAGCTTCATGGCATGCCACACTCTATTGTTTCTGATCGTGACCCAACTTTCACAAGCAATTTTTGGCAAGAAATGTTTAGGCTACAAGGTACCCAATTGCATCTTAGCACAACTTATCATCCCCAGACTGATGGTCAAACATAAGTTGTCAACAAGTGTTTGGAAACATATCTGATGTGTTTTTCCTCTGAGAAGAAACATTAGTGGGCTCAATGGTTACCCCTAGCTGAATGGTGGTACAACACTTCCTACCATATAGCTACACGCATGACTCCTTGTGAAGTGGTATATGGACATAAGCCACCTTCAGTTACCCCATACTTACCAAGTACCTCAAAGGTCTAGGTGGTTGACCAAACACTTACAGTTCGAGAGGATATTCTTCGGACCCTTAAAGAGAACTTGGTCATGGCACAGAATCACATGAAGCAACAAGCAGATCAAGATCACTCTGAACGTCAATTTGCAGAAGGGGATCGGGTGTTTCTATGACTGCAACCATACAAGTAAACTTCCCTCAAGGTCGAGCATTGTTAGAAGCTAGCACCCAAATTTTATGGTCCTTATATAGTTCTCAAGCATGTGGGGCAATTCGCTTATCAATTAGCTCTACCCAGTCAATCGAAGCTACATCCTGTTTTTCATG
Source organism: Picea engelmannii (assembly GCA_009831015.1). NCBI lineage: Eukaryota > Viridiplantae > Streptophyta > Pinopsida > Pinales > Pinaceae > Picea > Picea engelmannii. The sequence goes on from ML819377.1 coordinate 38,942, forward strand.
TTTCATGCTTAAAGAAGGTGATTGGAACTAGGTGCAAAATTCAAACCAACCTTCTAGAGTTAGCTAAAGAAGGATCCATTTGGCTACAACCAGAAGCATTTTTGGACCAACGTGAGCATCGCCTGCGTTAGAGAACCATCAAGGAAGTGCTAGTCCAGTGGAAAGATACGACTCCAGCAGATGCCATTTGGGAACCAGCTACCATTCTATAACAGTTTCCATATCTCAATCCTTGAGGACAAGGATGTTTTTAAGGGGGCAAACATGTTAGGGTCCTAACCCTAGGTAGATCAATATATTCAGATGTAATAAAGGTCAATATTAATAAGGCCTTTCAATAAAATAGAATAAAGCGGATGTAAGAAGACCCAATAGAAGCTTCCACTTCTAGAAGGATCTTCCTCTAGATGCTTCTCTTGATAGACATATTTAGTATAAATAAGGGTCGAGGGTATGAAAACCCTAACTTGGAGATTATTGTAATAGAGCGCTACTCGACTGGAGGTTGCCCCCTCGAAGAGGCCCGCGAACATTGATTTTTGAATCAAATTGTTATTTCTGTTGTTCTTCTTATATCATTTCTATGTTATTGTGGAGATTATGCTGGTTACATTACTGTTATTCTGCCATTTCTAGCATTTTATTTCTATTCTACATATTTATTATATTTGGTATCTTGCATGTTTGATGTATGCATACTGGTAGCTTGATGTTATAAATGTCAATCTAACACTAGGTTAGCCATGTTATTTGCAATTTGATTGAGTTGTCATGGAATATGTGTAAATGTAATGGAATAAAAATGTCGAGATAAAAGTCTAACTTGCAGGTATTTGCCAAAGAGGCAAGGATCACAGACACAATACACATTGTTGAGCTGAAGGACGACAAGTTGGGAATCTATTAAGATGCTAAGGTGATGAATATGATGGTGGCTAGCCTCGGTGAGGAGACCAATGACGACGATGTATTCTTCTTGGTTGTTGGTGGCTGAGCCCAAACATATGTCGTTGGAGTGGAGTAGTTCATGTGAGGGGGAATAGAGAGCCCAAGCAGACGAAGTGAGATTTTGTGTCCAATGGCTAGCTCCGCTGGTGTAACCGATGTGGTAGGCCGATGGAGGAGGCATCTGTCAATAACACAAATGGTAAATTAGGAGCAAGGTGTGTGGAAAGAAGATTAAAAACTCTAAAAAAAAGCGTATGAGAAAAGAAGATCCTAGTGTAGAATGGCTATGCTTAGGAGTAAAATTTCTTTAAGTACAACCCATTGATGGGTTCTTTGAGAGGGTGGCCTTTGGGAGAGGCCAAAATGTATGCACCTTTAGTTTGGAAATGTTGGATGATGTAAGGTCCATGCCAAAGTGACTCAAATTTTCCATGGTCGAGGGTGTCGTGAGAGATATCGTAAGCAAGGACGAGGTCGCCTTCATTGAATGAGTGAAGGTTGACATGACGATCAAAGGTGGCCTTTGACCTTTATTTGGTTGCCTCATTGTTCTGTAATGAATATTGATGATCCTCATCCAGGGACTCTAAGTTTAGCAAACATTGCTCCATTGGAGTAGTGTTGGGTAATAGCTCAATAGCGGTGTGTAAGGTGGGAATTTCGCACTCGATGGGAAGAGTGGCCTCGACCCCATGGACTAGATGAAATGGTGTGAAACCAGTGGCAATTTTAACTATTGTGTGATAAGCCCATAGCACAGAAAATAACATATGATGCCAATTGGTATTATGTTTGTTAACTGTGTGCTGCAACATGGTTTTGAGGACCTTGTTGACCACCTCTACATGTCCATTGGAATGAGGGTAGTATGGGGAGGCGAACTCGTGGGAGAAGCCTAACCAAGAGGAGAGTTCAACAAAGATCTCATTCTTGAAGTGTTTCCCATGATCAGAGACTAGTTGTAGTGGGACTCCAAAGTGGGAGATGACGTGGTTGAAGAAGAAATGTGTTGCAATGTCAGTGGTGTTGTTAAATGTAGGCATGGCTTCAACCCACTTATTGAAGTAATCGAGTGCGACGGTGATGTAGTTATGTCCATTGCTAGATGGAGGGTTGCAAGTCATGAAGTCTATGCCCCATTTTCAAAAGGGTCCGTCAATAATGACTGGGTGTAGAAGAGCAGGTGGTGCTCGTGCTTTGTTGGAATAAAGTTGACATTTGTCACATTGTTTCATAGCGTGGATGCAATCATGAAATAGTGTAGGCCAAAAATAACTGGCACGAATGATTTTTTGAGCGGTGGACATCCCAAAGAGGTGACCCCCGCAAGCATCATTGTGGCATTCATTCAAGAATTGATCAGCATCGTCGATAGTCAAACATCGACGGAGTAAAGTGTCGACCCTTGCCGATATAAGATATCACCGATAAGTAGGTAGTGGGGAGCCTAGTGACGAATACGTTGATGATCGTCTCAAGAGAGGTGGTTTCCAAATTTCTGTGTTTGGAGGTAGACAAGAAGCTCGTCATACCAAAGGTCATCTGAGGAGATGTAAAAGAGATGTTCATTGGGGAATTCGAAATTGACGGGGGTATGGGTGGTATTGGAGGGAAATGCAATGATGAATTCAACAAGGGAGAGGGCTTTCTTGCTCTTGGGTGTTGAAAATTCAAGGTCGTACTCCTGAAGGATGATGATCTATCAAGAAAATTTACCATTAATTTGTCAGCGACTGAGCAAGTATTGCATGGGGTTGGAATCTTCTATGACTGTGGTAGTTCGAAGCAAGATGTAATAGTGCAATTTCTGGACTACGAGGACAACTGCAAGGGCCAATTTATCTTCTTGTTTGTACTTCAAGGGTGTCCCTAAAATATTTTTACTAATGTAGTAAATTACATGCTCACAATCACCCTCCCCTAGTTAGACGAGAACTCCTACTACTGAGACAGCTAAGGCTGAGATATAGAGGATGTAGTTGCGGTTATAGTCGGTTGGGATAATTAACGGGGCATTGGAGAGGGCCATTTTGAGATCATCAAAAGTGTTTTGGGCATGTTTGTCCCATTGGAATGGGATATCATGACATAAGAGGTGAAGGAAACCATGTGCCCAAGTGGTGTAATCGGGGACAAAGCGGCGTAAAAAGTTAGCTTTTCCTTGTAGACTCTGCAGTTGGCATAAATTCCGTGGTGGGGGAATTTCTGTGATGGCTTGGAACTTGAGGGGGTCGACCTTGATATCATGTTGGGAGACGATGAATCCAAGGAGGCATCCAGCAGTGACATAGAATATGTACTTGAGGGGATTCAATAGGATAGTGTACTAGCGACACCTGTGGAATACAATGCATAAGTCACTCAGGTGTTGAGTGCGCTTTTTGGAGTGAGCAGTGAGATCGTCCAAGTAGGCAAGAATTATTTGAGCCAGATCATGGAAAATGTACGTCATGGCGCGTTGGAAAGTGGCTCATGCATTCTTGAGGCTGAAAGGCATGACACAATACACAAAATTGCCCCAAGGGGTAGTGAATGCGGTTTTGTACTGATCGAATGGGTGAATTTGAATTTGTTTGTAGCCAGAGAAACTGTCCATGAAGGATAGAGCCTCGTGACCAGTGAAATCATCGATAATTTGGTCAATAAAGGGCGTTGGAAAGTTGTCTTTGGGACAGGCATGATTGAGATCATGGAAGTCCGTACAGACATAGATATTGCCATGTTTTTTGTTGACAGGGATGGGGTTGGAGACCCATGACGTATATGTGATGGGGTAGATGAACCCTGCAGAGCGTAATTTGTCAATTTTGGCCTCGATGGCCGCTACTTTGGATGGGTGTAGTAGACGCTATTTTTGATAGATAGGTGTGATATCAGGCCAGGTGTCTATATGATGTTCGACAATAGAGGGGTCAAGGACAGACATCTCTGTGTATGACCAGGAAAAAATGTTCCAGTATTCCTGGAAGAGAGCTTTGTAGGTGGTGGTTTCTTCAGGAGACCATGTAGCACCAATGGTGATTTCCTCTATGACCCTAGATTTGATGGAAATATCAATTTTGATGGTGGGGGGAATATTGGCCATATTGCCTTCTTCAAAAGCGTCAGGGGAAGGGATAGGATTATTGAACCAATCTATATGCCCCGTTGGGAGAAAATATTTGGTTTCAACTGCGTATATGGGGTTTGGGTCAGGAGGCACAAAGGCTTCCTATGAAGGAAAAAGTGCTCTGTGGTGGAGTGCATCCCATGAGAAATCGAGTTTAGTTAACTCTTCAAGGATGTGTTCGTCATAGTGAAACTGTCGAAAATATAGGGGATTGAGAGGAGTAACTTTGGTGACGGTCACCCTGGGTTTTTTTTTGGTGGTGATGATGTAGAGGGGGTATCGCAACGAGGTTGCGATGGTTCACTCGACATAAACCAAATATCGAGATATGGTGGGCTTAAAATGGTAGTCGGGCATAGAATTTCCATGGGTAAATGAATTCGAAAATTGGAGGTATTTGGGGGTAGATCTCATATAAATAATCCAAGAACCATGGGGGAATAAGGAGTGCCTCAAGTTTTGGAAAGAATATATGAACTATATCAAGTGATGGGGTAGGGGTACTCAATGGTTCTGCTAGAGGGGGGGTGTAGGGTTTTGAATAAGGGCCAATTGGTGACGCATGTATTCAATGATCAGAGGACACTGATATGTGAAATCATCAAGTGATTTTCATAGAGAGAAAGGGCATCTCATACATTCATTGACCGAGGTCGTGACATAATGGATGTCGGTGACATGAGGTGGGGTGGGTTCTTGCTATAAGCTCTGGCATACTGTTTTTAGTGTTTGTCGGAATTGAGGTAACGCTAGACAATGGTGTGTATAATGGCCATATTTTGAATAGATGGTGCATGCGAAGTTGGTTCGCAGTCCTTTGTTACATTTGTTCGGGGAGATAGCGGTAGTATTGGATGAAGCAACGAGTGGTGGTGGTGCTTGAGAGAGTTGAATTAGATTGTTTAGCTCGGGTAGATGTGGGAATTTGTTGGTGGGGTGTCCATCTTTTTCACATAGTGCGCAAGGAGGTTGGACACGTGGGGGAAGTGGAGCAGTGGGCTCTTTATTTTTCCATATGCCCCCATATATAGCAGGAGAACTGGTGAGTGGGAGTGCGGGTGGGATGGTGAGGGTAAGTATGGGAATCTGCATCGAGATTCCTTCTATTTGGGGAGGGAGGGATGGTTGAGGGACCATCTCAGGTGGATGTAGATACCATACTAGGATTTCCAACACCATCTCAGGGAGGGTGAGCATTGCGGATACCTGGAAAGGTTGTACACCCGATGGGGGGTAGAAGAAAGGGATTTGGGTAATGGCTTGGGGTATTATTTCCCAAACAGGGAAATGGCCCTGGGGGAGGGGAAGATCGGGGATGGTTAGAGCTGAATAAGTTCCAGGAGATTCATGAGGGAGGTATTATGCGACTAGTGGGACGTCAGGGGTGAAAGAGGCCTCGATGGGAGGGAAAATATCTTCAGTTATCATTATATTGGTGGAAATGACACATACTTGTGCTGATGGATGGATGAGCGGTGGTGCTCTGTGGTATGTCCCTAGAAAGGATGGGTCCTTAAAAATTTCGGGGCCCATCTCGATGAGTGGATAGGCATCTAGATTAGTGTGGACAAAAGGGAGGATGCTTTCGATGTTGGATGAAGGGTTAGGCTCATAATGTGATACCTAATCGATGGTAATGATCTTGTCGTTATGGGGAAACATCATGGTTCAGAACACAGAAGAGGCGACTTCCTTCATAGCATACATGTAGCTGCGACCAAACAAAATATTATATTCGAGTGGGGCATCGATAACCTCGATGTATATAAGGATGGTTTTTCCTCTGAGTTTGACAGGGATGTTTTGGAAGAGCCCCTCGAGAGATGAGGGTCATCTGTCATAAGCCCTCAGAGTAATGGTGGAGGGTATTAGCTTTGGAGAGCCAAGTTTCTGCCATACGATTTTGGACATGATGCAGGTGGATGCACCTTCATCGATAATGAAGCAATGGACTGTGATATTCCAAATTTTAACTGGTATTTGAAAAGCGATAAGAGCGGGGAGACGGGATTCTCCACTGTTGAGATCAAATGTGATGAGTTGAGTATCGACAGGGTCGATTTCCCCCAGGGCAGAAAGTAATGATTTCCATTGATTAGGATAGGTTTGAAGAACTTCTAAGACTAACATGGCAGTGGGGGATTGTGCCAAGTCATCGACCAGACTATAATTGTGGGTTGCCCTAGCTTGAGGGTTGTGGAAATTCTTGCACAACGGGATGTGAGGGATGCAAAGAGGTGTTTTAGTATTAGGGCACAGAATCATCAAAGGTCGGCCAGTCATGACTGGGGTGGCCTACGAAGTGGTGGGAGTAGGGTCAGAGGGTGTGCTGTATTGACGAATGCTCATTTGTAGAAGGATTTCTTCCTCACTAGTGAGGAGGATAATTTGATCTGTAGAAGTGCTCAGGTTGGGATATGGTCCTGCTTGGGATGGGGAAGGTTGCATCTCTTGTTGGGTGTTCATCAACCCTTGATGTGGTATGGGGTTTTGCAACGCTGGGGGTGGGTGCTGCATATATTGTTGTGGGGCCTACTAGGGGCAACCAGTACAGGGGGATATGGTCCATTTCTATATTCTTTCATCCATTTAAAGTCAACTATTTTGGGGTAATGGTGAGTATAATGGGCATATTCACTGCAAAGGGCACAAGAGAAGTTTTTCTGAATATTGTTGTTGCTCTTCCCTTGGCATTTGTTTTTAGTTCTCCCTTGGGGGTTCTGGTTCCCCTGGTGTTGGTTACCCCTAGCAGGTTGGTTCGGCTGGGGTTGGTTCTGATTTTCTCCTGGTCCAGGATTATTATTGTTTCAATTTTTTCCTTTATTTTGGGCAATGTTTGAATGATGGGATGGAATAGCCGTATTCAGCTGTTCAAAATTTTGATATTGTTGAATAAGAGAGGGTTGAACAAAATTAACCCCAGCATTTGGTTGTTCGTGTGGGGAAGGAATGGGTTGGGGGGATAGGGAAAGGAAAGTACGTATTATTCTGTGGTAATGATCTGTAGGATGTGTAGGAAAGTGTGACGCTTTCACTAGTGTTTAGGGTGTAAGCAGAGGTAGAGGGGGTACCATAACTAGGTTGGGATGTGGGGTGTATTATGGGTGTTGGCGGTGGTTCGCTGATGGGTGGAGGAAAGATCAAGGGGTATGGTTGTGGATAAGGGGGTAGAGTATAATAAAGGGGTCTGCCATATGTTGGTGGATATTGAGGTGTGCCATACATAGGTGGTTGTTGGGGGTGTAAATTGTGGTGTGTAGTGGTACCGATCAATCCATCCACTAAGTGAGACATCCCAGGTTTGTCTTGGTTGAATGGCACGGGTCTCAGGGCGTCAGGTAGGACCGTATACAAGTATCCTGACTGTGAGTAAATGAGTTCGAATTGTTGGGCCTTGCTAAAGGATTATTCTTCAGACTGGGGGAAGGTGGCAGCTATGTCTTTTGCAAGGAGGGAAACACGTGATTTGAGGAACCAATTGAGACATTGTTGTGGAGTAGCTTCAGCTTTCCAGAGACTATGTCGTCGTCGATGCCATTCATGAATGTGGTCAACAATGTGCATGGCGGAGCTTTGTTTAATTTATGAGAGTAGTTTGAGGCCATTTTCATGATGAATTGGTAGTTGAAAAAAGGTCAAGAAAGCTTTGGCCAAGGACTCAAAGGTCACGCGGGATCCAGATTTTTCTTCTACATACCACTTAGTTAATGGGCCAGTGAGTGTACGTTGAAATAACCCTAATCAGATGGAATCATCCATGATGTTTTTTGAAGAGAACCACAAGTGAAAGGTCATGATATGGTTGGTAGGACCGTCTCCCGGTTTTCCTTCAAACTTGGGGATGTCTGAAGGCAGTTTGGTAGGCATTGCAGGCCATGTGGGGTTGTGCAATATAGGATCATTGGTGATTTTAGTCAGATCCGGTATGTTGAGGGAAGCCAAGTATGGCATCTGAGGTGGTGGCGGAGGATTAGTTATGGCCATGGTGTGAGTGTTTTGCGTACCTGATCCTTGAGGGGGATGAGGTGGGTTTGTACTCCCTCCTTGAGAAGAAGTTTCCCCCCTACTTTCGTGTAAAGGAGAGTGTGGGGTTTTTGGACCTTGGGAAGTGGACCCAAGCAAAGATGATCCCAAGATAGTATCACTTATAGGGGTGTGGGAAAGTATGGTTGATGAGTTGGCAAGACTAGGAACTCCCCCAAGGATGGGAGGGAGATTTAGCAAGTGTCTGGAATGACGGGGACTCTGTGGGTCCCCTATGATGTCCGAATAGCAAAGTGGATGTGTGAAAATGGTGATGAGATAAAATTTAATGAACAAGAGACTTTGTATAACTTGGATATCCACAATATATCTCACAATCGTATGTAATCAGAAGAACAACATACATAAAATAAAGAAGCATACATGTGGTTAGGTGGATTTTGTCCGCATGAGATAACAAAGAAAACAAATGCTTGTTTCCTAAAAGACGTAACGTCCCTCCTCTCAAACAACACTGGACCTTCCAATAGCACTCAACAATGGGGTTTGAAGCCACCAGAAGAGAAACTAATGAAGGATGAAGTAATCAGTTATAATGAGGGGTAGAGGGTGCATATCCTGAAAAAGATGGTGATATTTCCCAATAGCCACACAAAATCCAATCAAGGTGTAATTGCAACCCACAATTGCCACCTAGGTAGATGTCCTAAAATTTGGTCACTAGGTACCTCGGTCAAACTGTGGCATTTAAATTTTTAGCCTAAGAAATGGGTCATGGGCTGGATCCCTTCCAAGAGGTGGGTGTCTCAAGGGGGGATGCACAGAACAACCAAACCTCGGCCTTCAACCCTTCATGGGTATCTCCCTACCTTATGGTGTAGGAACACTTGACTTGAAGGATTTAAAGTTCCCTATTAGACAACTTGTATTGTTTGAAGATGTGAAAACTAGACAATGGGGAGTTATTTGGATGCCTATCCCCGAAATCCTACCTAGACTAAAAAAATTCTTTTGGCACCTCCTGTGGAGGAAAACTTAGTGAGTTTTTAGAAAAAGGTTAGATGTTGTTGTTTGAGATATTGGGGGTGTGAGCCAATCTCGTTGAAATTAAGGGGGAGTGGATAGTTTCATCAAGAAAAGGGGTGGAGTGTTTCAGAAACTCTTTGGAGAAAACTCACTTCAACCTCCACGTTTCAAGATGAAAAACTATGTGAGTGAGTAGTGACTTTTGTGTGTGAACAAGTGAAAGTGTGCCAATATTTTTAATAAATTAGGTGTCACCTTGTTGCATGTAGACTTTGCTTGGTCCTTACAAGTATTGATTACATAATTAACTAAATGTCATTGGTACAACCTTGCATAATTTTAAAGTCCCTAGGAAACTAGCATGTGGACATGTGGGGTCCTTATCCTTACTATTCCTTTAACTCCCTAATGTGATTTAATCTAAGAAAGCTTTGAAACTATCCTAGATTGTGCATATGTGGGCATGTATGGGCCCGTTACAAAACCTTTAAACTTCCCTAGTGGTTTAATATAAGAAAGTAAAATTCAATCACTATCCTATCTTTGTAGCATGTGGGCATGTATGGGCCCATTACAATCTTAAGATGTGTGTGAAAAATAAACTAAGAGGAGTCCCGAGGGGGCTGTTGTCCTCTCCTAAAGATTTTTTCTTTTTAAGGAAGATGAAATTTTCCATCAATCTCTTTCTAATTCTCAAGATCGCTTTGGGGTGCAAGAGAAGAGCATACTCAATGATTGATATCCAATTTTTGGTCCCAATGCAAGTTTTATATGTGATCTAAAGATGATTCCAACTTACACTTTTAGTCAAAGCAAGCCATCCATGTGGAAAAATGAAAGAAAAAGAGGAAATAATGATTTTAACCCCCTAAGTGCCTACATTTTGACTAATCCCTTTTTATGGAGAGGGAATATAAGTGTGGTGCAGGTTACAATGTGCAAGGAATCAATTTTAAGAAGGCTATGGGCCTTCCATGGATCACTAAAAGCTTACAATGTGTGTTTTTCTGCACAGGTGTGTGGGTCTCAGAATAGACAGAGGCGCTGTGAGCACCAATGCGCGAACTGAAAGTGACTTGTGGGCACTGGTGTGCAGAAGGTGCTGAGAAATACAGTGGTTTTGTCACACATGTGCTTAAGACACGTCTGTGGGTTGGAAAACCCACACACGTCTGACACATAGCCATGAAGAAATTCTGAACGAAATTCTCTCAACTCAGCTTTGAATCTAACTTTTTGCATGTCGGCTTGGGCCGGTTATGGTACCTACAGGTTAAATAAACAGAAACAAGAGATAAAATAACCCAAATGGGGTAGGAAATTGATACCTTTCCCCATTGGAGTCACGAATCTGTTGCACCTCTTTTGTCACTGAAATGAGCAATATAGGGGTGCTTACAAGCCCAGTTAGGTCAGCTAGGCAAGACAACAGTAGAGGAAAGAGTTAGAAGTGTAAAGCATAAAAGATAAGCAAAGAATTAAACTAAGAAGGATAAAAGAAATTAAACTATAGTGCATAAGGACATTAGAACAAGAAACAAACAAGACTGATTGCCACCAATGGAAAAGATTATATTAGTGGAAAGAAAAAACCAAAGAGAAAGGGAGACTTTGGGTCCCCTCTTCCTCCAAGGGAGGGCTCTTGGACCCCCAAATATTGAGCTCTTATTACAAGTGAGCAACTAAAATGAAATGGTGAAGAGAATCTAAAGCACATCCAATCTAGAGGTGATATGAATGGCTAACTAAAATGGTGCTAGCATGCTCTTGATGAGGAAAGATGGTCCTCCAAGAGAATATCAACAACATAACAATACAAATGAATTCCTTGAAAATGTAGTGCACCCATGGCCTCTTTTTATAGCATAACTTTGAGGCATTATTTAACAAGATTTTAGTGTGAACAAGGGGCCATTTAGGGCACCCTTAGGTCTTTGAACAACCACCCAACCGGATTCAGCCAAGATTTGGATGTCAAATCAATTTGGAAGCTGAACCAGAAGTGGGTGGGAGGCCAACCAATATCATAAATGCGTCATTTTGAGGGATGCACAGTTTTTTGCATCCACAGTCGCACATCATGTGCATGTGTTCTTTTTCCTGCATTTATGAATGACGCATGTGTACGTGCTCCTTGTGAGGTCTTAGCACATGTTGATTTTATTGTTGATTGTATAGTTTTGGGCCTTTTGAAAATGTATTTTTTGTCATTTTGGGTCCATGGGTGAACTAATAGTTGTTTGAAGATGCTATATTCCTGTAACCATTTGTGGACAAAATTTCAGTGATAACAACTAATACTATAGAGTCCTCAACCACATGCAATAAAGGGTTGCAAACCAAATTCGTTTGTGCCATCTGTTCAAAATATGGTGACTACACCCATCATTTCCCAACTCTACCTCAATTTTGCCAAACATTATCTGCAGTACGCCAAACATATCATCAAGAGCCCTCTTAGCCACTCCCTACTGAGGCTCACATTACTGATATTTGATATATTTTGTCACCAGTCCCTGAGAAAATGAGGTACCACCCACAATATTGAGACATGTATTTTATGTCTAGCAATACCTCACACCTTGTATATGATGTCCCATCTACGTCCTAACCACTTGAGGACAATAACACTTACCCATTGACAGTTCCCCCTATCACCTCTCAGGATCCCCTGTATTCTCGCATTTTTCACTGCAACAAAGATATCCTAGAGGAAATCACTACCCTCAATTGCCCATGGAATGTGCTTAATCATCGAGCACTTTTCCTTTCACACGAGGCCTTTCACTCTCTTATCCAAGCCTCCATGTGCACAATCAAAACCAAGGATTTTATTGCTTTGGGGCATATAGACTAGTTCAACAACCCTATCCCTACCCCAAATGATTTTGAAGAAGGACACATAGCCAACATCTCCCCCACCGTCAAAATCGACATTTTCATTAAACCAAGAATCATAGAAGAAATCACCATTGGCACCTCATGCTCCCCTGAAGAAATCACTACTTACAAAGCTCTCTTTTAGGAATACTGGGATATTTTTTCCTAGTCATATATAGATATGCCTCACCTCGATCCTTCTATCGTCGAACATCAAATCCACACATGGCCAAATGTCACCCCAGTTCGTTAAAAGAAACACCCCCTTCACCCATCCAAAGTTGCGGCTATCAAATCCAAAATTGACAAGCTACACATTTTTGTTTTCATTTACCCAATTCTGTACACTTCATGGGTTTCCAACCCCATCCCCATTAACAAAAAACAAAGAACTATTCGTGTCTACACAGACTTTCATGATCTCAACCACGCTTGTCCCAAAGACAACTTCCCAGCCCCTTTCATCAACCAAATCATTGATGATTGCACCAACCATGAGGAACTATCCTTTATGGATGGTTTATCCAGATACAATCAAATCCAAATCCATCTAGCCGAAAACCTCTTTTACTACCCCTTGGGGTACCTTTGCTTATCGTGTCATGCCTTTTGGACTCAAAACTTTCGGTGCTACACTTCAAGGGGCCATGACCTATGTTTTTCTTGATATTTCTCACATCATCCTTTCTTATTTGGATGACCTCACTACTCTATCTAAAAATATAACCCAACATTTAGATGACTTCCCCATCATTTTCCAACGATGTCACCAATATAATATCCGCTTAAACCCCCTCAAGTGTGTATTTTGTGTTATTGTCAAGCGCCTCTTTGGGTTCATTGCCTGCCTACATAGAATTACTATGGACCCCCTCAAGGTCCAAGAAATCACATAAATTCCCCCACCTAGGAATTTACACCAACTACAGAGCTTTCAAGGCAAAGACAACTTTTTAGGTTGCTTTGTCCCAAACTACGTCACTCACGCACATGATTTTCTTCGCCTCTTGTGACATGATATCCCATTTCTATGGGATGAACATGCTCAATCAAATTTTGCTTATTTGAAAGCCACCGTATCCAATGCCCCTTTGGTTAGTCCCCCATACTATGATCGCGATTACATCCTCTACTTATCAACCTCAGTTGTCTCAGTAGCATGAGTCCTCGTCCAATTAGGGGATGATGGGCATGAACATGTCATTTACTACATTAGTAAAAACCTTTCAGGGCTACCCTTGAAGTATAATCATGATGAGAAACTGGCATTAGCAGTTGTCCTTGTAGTTCAAAAACTGTGACATTACATTCTTCTTCGAACTACCAAGGTCGTAGAAGATTCCAACCCCATGCAATACTTACTTAGTTGACGATAGATTAATGGAAAATTTTCTCGATGGATCATCATCCTCCAGGAATATGATCTGGAGTTATCTAATCCAAAAATCAAGAAATCTCTTGTCCTCTCCGAACTCATTACGAATTTTCCCTCAGATGCTAAAACTTCCCCCATCAATGAGGATTTCCCTAATGAACACCTCTTCTTCATCCCCTCTGATGACCCTGGTACAACAACCTCCTCGTATATATTTGGAAACAAAATTTTGGGTCTCATCTCTCTCAAGATGATCATCGACGCATTCTCCATCAGGCCACTCAATACCTCCTCATCGATGATTTTCTCTATTGACAAGGGGTCGATACCATTCTTCAGCGATGTCTTACCATCAACGAATCCGACAGAGTCTTGACCAACTACCACAACGACTCTTGTGGTGGTCACCTCTCGGGTATGTCTGCCTCCCAACAAATCATTCGAGCAATGTACTTCTGTCCCACTTTGTTTTATAAATGCATCCACACTGTAAAGCAATGCATAAAATTCCAACTTTATGCAAACAAAGCATGAGCTCCACCAACTCTTGTACACATAGTCATCACAACCGACCCCTTCTGTAAATGGGGCATATAATTTATGACTTTCCATCCTTCATCCAGTAATGGAAACAAGTACATTTTCATGGAAGTGGATTACTTTACCAAATGGGTCGAAGCCATTCCCACATTTAACAACACTGTTGACACAACAACACATTTTTTCTTCAACCACGTCATTACCCAGTTCAGATTCCCACTACATATAGTGTCCGATAATCGTAAGCACTTTGAGAATGAGATATTTGTGGAACTCTCCTCAAATTTATGCTTCACCCATGATTTTTCCTCCCCATACTACCCTCAGTCCAATGGACAAGTCAAGGCTATCAACAAAGTCCTCAAAACCATTCTATAACGTACTGTCAACAAACATAAGACCAAATTGCATCATATGTTTTTTTCCACTTTATGGGCTTATCACAAGATAGTAAAAAATGCCACCGATTTTACACTGTTCCACCTCATCCATGAGATCGAAGACACCCTCCCTGTTGAGTGCGAAATCCCCATATTACACACTGCCATTGAGCTATTACTTGCCACTTCTCCAATGGGGCAATGCTTGATGACCTTAGAGTCACTTGATGAAGATCTTCAATCTTCATTAAAACACAATGAGGTAGCTAAAAAATGGTCCCAATCCACCTTCGACTACCATGTCAACCTTCACTCATTCAACCAAGGTGATCTCGTGTTAGCCTACAATATCACCCACGATACTCTCGACCATGGAAATTTGAGTCATTATCACATGGACTCTACATCGTCCAACACTACCTCACTAAAAGCACCTACATCTTGGACTCTCCAAAAGGATACCCTCTCAAAGAACCCGTCAACGGGTTGTCCTTCAAGAGGTTTTACGCTTAAGCGTAGACCCCCTACCTTAGGTTTCTCTTTGTACACATTTGTAGAGTTTTTAGTCTTCTTTATCGCCACCAATCCACATGTCTAATATATCATCTATGTTATTGACAGATGCATCATCCATTAGTCTACCACATCGGTTATGCTAATGGTGCCAACCGCTAGATCTAGAATCTCGCTTCGACCGCTTGGGCCCTCTATACTCCCTCACATGTCCTGCTCCACTCCAGTGGCATCTGTTTGGGCTCGGCCAACAACAAACAAGTTGAATATGATGCCATCATTGGTCTCCTTTCCGAGGCCAGTCACCGCCACATGCATTACCTTAGCATTCTATTATATTCCTAACTTGTTGTCCTGCAGCTCAACAATGTATATCATGTTCATGATCCTTGCCTCTTTTACAAATACCTTAAAGTTAGACTCCTATCTCGCAAATTTTATTCAATAACATTTGAAAAAAAAGGATTATAATTATGTTATTACTGATTCACCCCCCCTCTTAGTAATCCAACAATTGGTATTAGAGCAGGTTCCTTTAGAAATCAGTTTAACCACTGAAAGGTAGATCATGGAGAGTACCAACTCGTATAAAAATGGAATACCACAGTTTGATGGACGGAAGTATGCTTTTTGGAGCATAAGGATGAAGACATATATACAGGCACATGGATTTCAAGTTTGGCAATCAATTGTAGATGGATACACAGCACCAGCAGTTCCAC
>ML819377.1:65763-79725 GCA_009831015.1 Picea engelmannii
AACAGGGAGAGTTCTATTCATGGTAGTAGAAGACTCTGATAAAGAAGACTCCGAAGAAGAATATGAAGAATCATATGAAGAAGAAATTGAAGAGGCAGAAGTTGACTTCCGAGAAGAATTAATGAGTTCCATAGAAGTTATCATAAGAGAAAAGAAGAAAAACAAGAAACTACAAGCAGAACTAGATAAGAAAAAATACACTCAAGAACTAGAACAAATGATCACAAAATTGAAGGTTCAAATAGAAGAAGATAAAAGAATTGAAGAAGCACTCAAAGAATAGATTGAAGGAAAGGATGGGGTCATTGGAAACCTAGAAGCAAATATTGTCACACTCAGAAAGTTCTAGATGACATTATTAGCATTCAAAATCTTATCTTGACAAGTTCGAACTTGGATACAATCAAACAGAAAAGGGATCAAGCTCCAAAACAACAGAGCAAGAAACAAATCCAAAAAGTTATGCAGAAACAATCAAATGGGATAAAAAGATATACAAGGAAGATTACAAGGACACTCCACCAAGAAGATTCAAATTTCAGAATCAACAACAGATAGACAAGCCTCAAGAAGAAGAAGGATTCATAAGAGCACCTCCTTTCATAAGATCTTCAACTACTAGGTATCAAACTATATTTTTTGGTTTATGTTATGCTTGTAATAATTTTGGACATAAAGATGTAAATTGCAGAGCTAACAAAAGGAACAATAACTACTTTGAGAGCCATACACAAAGGGGTTATTCAAGAAAACCTTGTGAAACACAGAAAAGAAGTTACAACAGGTTTGAATCCTTGAGCACTGAAGTGGAATGTTACAAATGTAACAATTTTGGACACATGGCCAAAAATTGCAGAATGACAGTCCCTCCTAAAGAACCTCAACAGAGTGACAAACAAGAATCTCAAAAAATGACATGGATAAGAAAGCAAGATCAGTATAGCAATGAAGAATGCACAGTCGCTCTACAAGATAAACAAAAGAAACATGGTTGGTATGTTGACAGCGGATGTTCAAAACACATGAAAGGTGATAGAGACAAGTTTCTTACAATATGAGAGGAAAGAGATGGATCAGTCTCCTTTGGAAATAATGATTCATCCAAAATCATTGGAAAAGGCACAGTCTGAATTGGGAACAAGAATGAAAAGGCAGAAAATTTTCTACTAGTTGAAGATATAAAACATAATCTTTTAAGTGTGAGTCAAATGTGTGACCAAGGTCATAAAGTTACCTTCGATTCACAAAAGTGTGAGATAAGAAAAGAATATTCAGGGAAATTGGTCGCTACAGCTGCAAGAACTTCAAGCAACATATATGTGTACTCCAACAAAAGTGATTTTCAAGTGTGTATATGGATGGGTCGTGATAAAAAAATGCATAGTGGTTGTTGGCATAGGGGCAAACCCACGGTTCAACTCTTTCAGCGCACCAACAAACCCTAAATACTGGCCCTTTCAGCAACACTTGTGAAGCAGATGCAGTCTCACTCGAAGTAGCAATAGGGGGTTGCAGGACACAGGTGTCTACAACTAGAGGAAATGCAAAGTGGATCTAGGACAACAACACACATCAATCTAGTTATTCTTTATCTCACTTAAGCCTACTTCGCAAGTTATATCTCAAATCTAACATAACAATGCAATAACAGTACAAAAAATGGAAAATAACACAACATCAATCACAAATAACAACAAGATATATGTGGTTCACCCTCTCCCTAGGGCTGCGTCCACAGAACTGTGTTTCTTGATATATTATATGAAAACATACAGTTCTATATGCACACTTAGCTTGCATATCTCTCTCTCTTTTTCTCGTCCCTCCCTGCGCACCCAATTGCAAGGTTGATATTTGCACTTAGCTAAAGATCTTACAATACAGTCTCAACATTGCTCTCTATAACAATACTCAACAATGAACAACAACAACCATAGTATCAAAGAACCAACCTAGAAATAACCCTCCCAGGTATTCTAGACCTTTATTTATACATTGCATGGAAAAAGTATAGGTGTCAAAACCCTAAATCCAAAACCCTAGGTCAACTTGACTCGCGTTTTCAGGGCTTTGCCAACCTGTCCTTCCTAATTTTCCGCAAGGTGATCCAAAGCACTCATTGATGTCTTCTTCCTCTTGTTTAGTTGTTCACGATCCATTTTCCTTATTGTTTTATCTTCCTCGATCTTCTCTTCTAACGACTAGATTTTCATTCCTTCTCTCCTTCTTTTTTGCTTCTTTTCCCACTTCAACCCTTCCTCGGTTTATGTATCTTCCACACAGTTCACACTTTTCCTTTCTTCCTTAATATTCACTTCCTTTCATATCTAAGGGCCAACAGGCCCCCAACACTCACATGTGACTCATCCCAAGTCACTGCAAGATTGAACGTTTTGTTTTACTTCGACTTCGGACTGCATAGAGTAGCCTATGATTTTTTCTTGGTCCATCCGTCCTTGTGTAGACTGTCTTTTCTGTGTCTAGTACCCAGTTTCAACTGCACCTGGTACCTAGACACTTCTTCCTTGTACTTTTACTGAGAGTTGCGAGGAAGTTGGTTGTCATAATACAATTTCAACCGGCTCCCATTTACCAAACCTTATTTCCATTCTCCATTAAGGGTATTCAATTGCACATCTCCTCCTTATGTGACATAGGAAACCTCAAATGGTCCTAGCCAATGTATCCTGAACTTCCCTGGATGCTTCATGAACTTGTTGTTATATAACAATACCAAATCTCCCTACTTAAATGGTTTTCTCCTGATGTGTCTGTCATGATAAGCCTTTTCTCTTTCTTTCTGTACCTGTTGATGAAATCATATGATGAACTTGTCTTCCTATAGTTCCAGTAACTGCGCAAGCCTATCTTGAACAATGCCTATGTCATCCATACCTATAAATGATGCAATTATTAAACTAGGAACCAAGTATTCCATAGGTACCACTGCTTCCAAGCCATATACCAACTTAAACGGGTTATGTGTTGTTAACTTCTTGCAAGTAGTTCTGTAGGCCCATAATACTGTTGGAATTCTTAAATCTCAGTCATCTTTTTTAACACTACAAATATTAGTCAGTGTTGTCTCCAAGATCTTATTGAAATCTTCAACTATACCATTTGCCTGTGGGTGGTATGGGGCACTCTTCTGATGGTGAACTTCAAATTCCTTAGTCCAGGATTCAATAGTTTTGTTGATAAAATGTGTGCCTTGATCACTCATGAGGATATTTGGGCATCCAAACCTTGCTATGATATTTTGAAAAATGAACTGTGCAGTTGTAGCTGCACTAAAATCCTTAAATGCTCTTGCTTCTTCCCATCTAGTCAAAAAAAATTTCGCAATGATAATGTATCGAGCTCATGTGCGTCTTCCAGGTGGGTTAATAGGTCCCACAAAGTCAATGGCCCATTTTTCGAATACTTGTAATGTTAATTGCGGTGTCAAAGGCATATCATCTCTTCGAGAAGGTTTTCCTACTCTTTGACATACATCACAGTCTTTGTAGTATTCCTTAGCATCCTTATGTAAAGTAGGCCACCAGAGGCCAACTCTAAGAACCTTTTGCATTGTTTCTTTCCCTACATAATGTCCTCTTGCGATGCTTTTGTGTGCTTCTGCCAGAATCAATGGTCTTTCTTCCTCCATAACAGATCTCCTCAAGATCTCATTGGGTCCCATCTTATACAACTGTCCAACTATAATTTTAAATTCTGCAGCGCGGACTACCAATTTTTTCTTCTAAATGATTGTGTACTCGCGAGGCACAATTCCTTTGGACAGGAACTGAACTATCTTGGCGAAGTGATCATCAACTTTCCTGATGGCCAACAACTGTGCATCTGGTAGTGTGTCCTCCGGGTTGGTAGGTTCCCCTCCATGTTCCAACCTGGATAAGTGATCATGCCCTTTATTATTTCTTCCTGGCTTGACCATAATTTCAAAATCATACTCCTGGAATAGTAGTAGCCATCTGCATATTCTCCCCCCCAACACTGGCTTGTTGACCAAATATTTTAATGCAGAATGATCGGTGAACATCTTAAAATGTCCTCCCAGCAAATAGTGTCTAAATTTCTACAACGCATAGACCATAGCCAAGCCTTCTCTTTCAGTCATAGTGTAGTTCCTCTCAGCTATAGAAAGCTTCTTGCTAGAAAAGGCTATAGGGTGGTCAATGTCTCATGAACCCGTCTATGCTAAAACTGATCCTAATGCAGTGGATGAGGCATCGACATGAACATTGAACTCCTTACTCCAATCTAGAAAAACCAAGATTGGAGCAATGAACATTTTATGCTTTAGTGTGTTGAAGCTTTGTTGACATTCTTTTGTCCATTGGAACTTGTTGTCTTTCTTTAATATCTTCTCCATAGGTGTTGTTATATGTGCATAACCTTTAATGAACTTTATGTAGTATCCAGTGTGCCCCAATGCAGTGTGCAACTGTCTAACTAAAGTAGGGAGAGGTATATCAACAATTATGGCAATCTTGGAAGAATCTACCAACAATCCCTGCTTACACACAATATGCCCTAGCAACACTCCAAAGGGTGAAAAGAAAATACACTTTTTTAAATTCAAGGCAATCTGACATTGCCTACATTTATCTAACATCAATCTTAAAAATTCAATATGGTCTTTCAGTAAGAAAAAGATATTCCAATCATCAAAATAAGCTTCTAGGAACTTGTGTAGAAATTCCTTAAATGCTTTGACCACCACCCTGGAAAATATGGCTAGTGCATTCTTCAAGCCAAACGACATCACTATGTATTGAAAATAACCCTATTCTGTTGCAAATGTGGTCTTATGTCGATTTTCCTTAGCAATTCTAATCTGATGATAACTTAAAAATCCATCTGTGAATGAGTAGACATCATGTCCTCCTACATTATATAGAACTTCATCAGTAAAGGGTGTAGGGAAGGGGTCATGTAGGCATGCATCATTCAGTTTCCTTAAATCTACACAAATTATGATTTCTCCTGTAGGGATAATCCATTCAGATTCTTCAACAGGTTCTATGATCCCTGCTTCCAGCATTCTGTCCAATTCAATCCTAACTTTTTTCTTATATTTGGGATTCAGTCGATAAGGTCTCTTCTTGATAGGTCTTGCATGTGGTCTCAAGGGGATATTCATTTCTCCCATGGGCCCTTTAATGCTCTTCATGTCTTTGAACTTGGTTGGAAACAAGTCTTGATATTCATGCAATAGTTATGTGATGTTGTTGATAGTATCATCATCCCAATAGTCTCCCACATTTGCCAGTTTAGGTGCTTGGTCTATTCCAATATTAACTTTCTCGATTTTAATAGGTTGTCCAACAAAATGTAGTTCAATCCCAGGCCCTTCTATGTCTCTGTGACCCTCAGTTTATGCAATGTTTACATCTCTAGGGTCATCATCCTCATCAACATTGATATTGTATCACTCATGTAACTGCTGAAGAGACGCAGTCCATTCATCTCCTTCTCGGGTACAAGGGAGGTTAGGTGCCTCCTGAAAGACCTTTTTTCTCATAGTTTGTAAATTCTGGCCTACTGTAGGGTACTGACTTTCAAATAAGAAGGTAGCTATAAAGTTATGAGTCATTCCATACTAGTCTGTAGTGATGAGGTGAAGTTTTGCATGCATATACTAGTTGATAGGCGTAGTATCCAAGGTGTTAATGAACTTATGCACCCATTGTTCTTTAGGAATGTTTCCCCAGGACCCCTCACAACTTCGCATGTGGTCCTTAGGACAACTCTTGCCTGTGTAAATAACTTTGCATCCTTCTTCTTAGTCTGAAAAGAGAACTGTCAATAAGGTGTGACATTGTGTCCACTCCACGATGTTCCTCTTATGTGCTCCCCACCATCTAGCTAGTGTGGATTTCAATGCCTCATCCAGTGCCAACATCCTTTGTTTTATTGGTACAATTTTCTCAAATTCAGCTAGAAATGTCTCTAAGTGATTCAAACCATCAAATGTTGGAAGATTACTTACTTCGGTGCCAATCCAACAAACTTATCTGGTCAATCTGGCACATCGTCGTGTGGAGACTTCATACATCATGTTCTACCAATTTTCTAATGCCTCTTTTGAATCTAATGAACATGCACTTTCACTTCGCTAGCTGATATTTCCGTCTGATGTAGGATTAATGTAATATTGTTGTCTTGTTGTCATCTTGTAAATGTTCTCTAGCTCATATGCACGGTCTTCCTAGTCTCCCAGTTGAACTGCAGATTGTTTCCTTCTTGTTGTGTTTCTCCTTGAATTCGATATGTGTCCCTTGATCTTTCATGCATGATATCATAAGCCCTACAATCCTTCTCATCATGTCCCACAGACTTGCATAATGTGTAGTAAATATTGGTAGGTGTCTAGACATATTTTTGCATATAATAGCATTCACCAGGGTGATGTCTCGTTCTACATACCTCGCACTAGGGTACAATAGTCTACTTCAAAGGACTAGGTGCTCCAGATGCCAAGTATTCATGAAATAGGGGAAAATGCTCCTTGTCATGGACCTCTGATTTACATCTGATACATCAGATATCTTCTCTTTTCTCTTTTCCTTTATATTTATTCATATCTTCGACCTGTAAAAATAAGTTGGTTAACTGATTCAAGATTTAACTCATACCTGGGCTAGCTTCTCCTACAGGGGTTGCTTCTAGTTTCATGGCGATATCCAATGCTTTATCCCATGAAGTGACCTTTTGTTGCATCAGAGGAACTCTGATGTGTGGAAGGAGAGAAACAATGAACCATTCTTTATTCTATTCGTCTAGAATCTGAAAACTCAACCGACCTGTCAGAGTCTTAAACCTCTGATCAAACTCCCAAACAGGTCCAGTTACCTTCTGTTTGATTTCATTCATCTCTGTAATGCACTGTGACTCTGAATTAGGTTTCTTGAAATATGCACTCAATGCAGTATTGATAGCATTCAATGGTTTAGGTTGTCCAGGTCCTGAAACAAACTTCATATACCAGTTCAGAGCATGATCCCTCAAGCTAGTGCTGGACTGATTTCTCTTAACAACTTCATCAGTGACTTGCTTGATACTCCATACAACTTCACATAAGAACCAGTGTTGATCAGGACCTTCAGATCCATCTCCTATAAATATAGGGAACCTCATTTCATATGCGATAGATCTTCATTGGTTTCTCGACTGAGTATGTGCTAAACTTCTTGTAACAGTACTATGATTTCTCTGACTACTCTGATTACTCTGGTTACTCTGGTTACTTAATGCTTCTAAAACAATAGGAGGAGTGATATTACTTACCTCGACAATAGGCACAGTCTCTGAAGTTTTTGGTTCTCCTCAGCGAAGTTCTTTTGTCTATAATCCCTCTGTTCTTGCAGATTCTGAATGCTCTTCATCTGTTAGATCTACTTCTTTTCCACTGTAGAATCCCTTGTCTTCATAGTTTTTCTTAAATAGGTTCACAAGAGGAACCTCTTTGAATGGTCACCCACTGCACATGTGTCCAGCCTCCATGTCACTATCGTTGTCTGAATGTTTGAACATTAGCTTCATTGTATCTTCAAGATATTGTTCTCATGCAATAACATCTTAATCCTCAGCTTTAAAAAGTGTAGGAAATTTCCTCTAGGTCCCTTAAAGAAATACCTCTCTGCTTGACTATACGATTCAACTCTATCAATAAAAAACTCAGTAATGTACCCTCCAATAGTGTTATCAAACCATAGATCCATGACCCTAGACACAACATTATCGACTCTCTTGACCTTCTTGATCAACATTGTTGCCCAAACCATAGGTGGTATAGATCTGATCTCAAACTGGGTATCTGCTAATCTGGCTAACCACTCGTATAACTCTTTATAAATTTCTCCAAATAAAATCTCGTGTATATTAGTGAAGATGTACCTTCCCAACCAGTCTTCTGTACTAATGCTAGGATTCTTATTCTGGGCTTCAGCGAAGTCCTTCTCTTGTTCTTCTATCCACTTCTGAATTTATGTCTTCGATAGGAACCACCTTGACATTCCCTCAAAAATATCTCGGTCCCGACAACAGAACCATTTGTTGGCACAGGGGAAGACCTAGGGTTCAACGCTTTTAGGGCACCAACAAACCCTAACTACTAGCCCTTTCAGAAACACATGTGAAGTAGATGCAGTCTCACCCGAAGTAGCAATAAGGGGTTGCATGACATAGGTGTCTACAACCAGAGGAAATGCAAAGTGGATCCAGGACAACAACACACAATAATCTAGTTATTCTTTATCTCACTTAAGCCTACTTCGTAATTTATATCTCAGATCTAACACAACAATGCAATAACAGTATAATAGATGGCAAATAACACAACATCAATCACAAAGAACAAAAAGATATACGTGGTTCACCCTCTCCCTAGGGCTACGCCCACATAACTATGTTTCTTGATATATTATATGAAAACATACAGTTCTATCTATGCACTTAGCTTGCAGATCTCTCTCTCTTTCTCTCATCCCTCCCTTCACACCCAACTGCAGGGTTGATCTTCACACCCAACTAAAGATCTTACAATACAGTCTCAACACTGCTCTCTACAACAATACTCAACAATAGACAAAAACAACCATAGTATCAATGAACCAACCTAGAACTAACCCTCCCAGGTCTTCTAGACCTTTATTTATACATTACATGGAAAAATTATAGGTGTCAAAACCCTAGATCCAAAACCCTAGGTCAAAAACCCTAGGTCAACTTGACCCACGTTTTCAGGGATTTGCCAGCATGTCCTTCCTAATTTTACGTGAGGTGATCCAAATCACTTGTTGATGTCTTCTTCCTCTTGTTGAGTTGTCCACGATCCATTTTCCTTATTGCTTTAACTTTCTCGATCTTCTCTTCCAATGACTAGATTTCCTTCCTTCTTTCCTTCTTTTTTTCTTATTTTCCCACTTCATGCCTTCCTCGATTTATGTATCTTCCGCACAGTTCATACTTCACCTTTATTCCTTAATCTCCACTTCCTTTCATATCCAAGGGTCAACAATGATGGCATTTTGGACTATAACACCTTGGTGCATTGGTGCCAATATATTATATACTTTTCATGTACTAATTCTCATCATGCTTCCTTCTTATTATACCTTCATAAACCGCTACAATTGTGCCTTCCCAAGCCATCGTTAAACTCACTCAAGCTTCCTCCTCCCTTTTTCTTCTAAATACCTATATTTGTATCCATAGGTAAATTAAAATATGCCCCCCCCCTGTCCCCCCTCCCCGTCCATTACCAAGCAATATAATGTTCAACTTTCAAGTAATTTTAAAACCCCTATTATGAATTAACATGATATGGTATTTCCTAACTAGTGCACCCTATGTGATATTTATGCGTGAGCTATTTTATATGTAGTCTCGTGCTTTTGAAATAATTTATAATATTTGTAAAGGACCACTTTACATAGTGATGGTGTTTACAATTTTATTAGTAACTTAAGATTAAGTTATTAGGGTTTCTAATTTTTTTAATAAGAATGGAGGTTTTATTCTCTCATTTGTATATCCTATCATTTTCAAAATTACAGTGAAAATAATTTTATAGGAGAAATCAATCAGAAATTTAGTATGCACACTTTTTTTTTTATATATATTTTATTATTCAATCAAGTAGATATTTATACATTAAATTTTCCTTCAACAACATTTAACAAACTCATGAGGTAATATCTCAATTACACTGATCCAAAAAGGATCCATAGAATACTAAGGATAACTCAGAATTCGCATAAGCACCTCAGGAAGCTCATAATGGCCTCAACAGACAGAGAAAGGGAAAATATTCAAAGTCCCTAAAACGTAGTGAAAATGGCATCATCATGAAGTGCACATCAAAATATTTCCAATGACATAAATGGCTCATCAAATGGAGTTACGAATCAAAATATATTCGTAGTCAAATTTTTGGTCAACCTAGCCTAGTCAGCAGGGAAGAGCCAACATTTGTACTGCTAACATCAACATCAATATGGATGGCATCAACATATGTATAGGGTATATGGCACATGTTGAGGGAGACATGTGTCATGATGACATGGCAACACCAAAGGCTGCCACGTGTCACTCGTTTTTGGACTTTTCTGGTCAATCTGTGGACCAATGGGAAAGTGCCACTTGGAAGACTGTACAGACACCTGACAGGTGACATGGAAGGTTGATGTGGTAGAGGTGATGTGGCATGTTCATGCAATATGGTGATGTGGGCCAATGAATGGCCGCCATGTGGACCGGTCATGGGATGTCACATGGTAGTGGGAAAATACACAAGGACGCCAAGTAACCGAATTGTTAAAAATTAAAAAAATGCAGTCCGCCAAATATGGTGGTGGTTCCACCAAATTTGGGGAAAAACTCCACATATCTGGTCTAGAAACTAACCTCTCCGCAAAATATAACAATAATCTGCCAAAAGTTTAAGCGTCGGTCCGCCAAGTTTGGTGGTCGATCCCACTTATTCGACATATCCTCCAGATGTAGCAACAGTTAATGCCATATGACATTAAGTTATAAAAAGGCACCGAGAAAGGGGAGGCCTGTGGATTTGACCTCGGGACCTCCCCAACAACAAATGCCTTAACATAACCCTGCCAATTGTTTGGCCTAATGCCCCTATCGTTTAATCCACCCACATTTTTTATTTAAAAATTGGATTTTGTCAGTGCATGGGGGTCACACCAGGGCGCACGACAGGCCATACTAGGGCATGGAATGATGCAGAAGGATAGTCATTAATGTAGACTATAGGCACACAAATCGAGATGAAATTTCTCATGGACCTGAAAGTTCCAAACTCAGATCGAGGCGTGGAGACAATAATTTTTGGGTAATTCGATGCCACGAATTCAATGGTGTTGTTTATTTTCTGATCTAAACAAATCTTTTGTAGCTTAACTCCAGAATGAGGTATACTTATGTATTTTGCCAATTTATTTTTCTGAGTTAATAAAAAGGTCTACCCATTTAAGAGAAGGACCCAGAGACGTAGTCCACTAGGGACGAACTCCATTATCAAATTTTTGTGTTCAGATATGATGCATATGTCTCTTCATTGTTGAGTTTTTCCTTCTTTATGGTGCACTTCATTTTATGCCCATTTAATACAATTATTTAATAAGTCACATCGATGAAAATATCCTGGATCATGTTGGTATCAGAGCAGTCATCTTTGACTTGAATTGTTGAGTGTGAATGCTTACAAGGGCCAAGCATAAACAGGGTGAAGGAACACTTAATACTTTCAACCCAAAAGTTGTTCATGCATCCTGAAGGAAGAAAATGGCCGAAGAGGACAAGTGTGATGAACAAGAGAAAAAATTCCATATGGTATTCTATCGCATGTCAGAAATGGTCGAGCGAATGTATGGAGACTATGAGAAGAGGATGAAGAAGAAAGGGAAGAAAAATGAAGCAAAAGTAGATGATAATGCTTCAGTGAAACAATAGGCTGGAGGAGACCCTCTTGATCCTCCATCTTCACCATCAAGTTCTAGCTCTTCTTATCATTATCATCATTCTCATTCTAGACATAAAGCTTCTTTTAAGAAACCATTATTAAAACCTAATCTAAAATTTTCTTTACCTATGTTTGATGGATATGCTAATCCTGAAAAGATAGATAATAAGATCTGACAGGTTGAAGTATATTTCCGTGTTCAATAGATTGATGAAGAGGAAGTTAAAGTGCAATTGGCCTCTCTTCGGTTGGAAGGCACTACTCTCGTATGGTGGGAGAGAAAACTTTAGGACATAAGTAAGTGTGGTAATCTTCTTTCCTCGTGATCGGAATTTAAATCAGCAATAAGGAAGCAATTTTATCCATTAGGTTATTTACATAAACCAATGATGGAATGGAAAAATTTAAGAAAAAGTAAAGGTCAAACTATACAAAGTTTCATGGAATAATTTATGAAGAAATCTCTTGCATTAAACATTCCTTTAGATTCTTATGAAACTTTAATGAAGTATATTGGCAAACTTCACAGTTATATTCGTCATACTTTACTATTTTTTAACCCCACCAATCTTGACAAAGTTTGTGTGCAAGACGCTCACCTTGAGAATAGGGGAAATCATGTTCAAGAAGATCCCAAAAAGAAACCTTCCAATTTCCCACATAAGCAGTTTAAAAAGTTTAAAAGGAAGGACAAAAAGACCGCCACTGTAAAGAGGGAAGAAGGAAATTCATCTTGCACTCATTGCAAGAAGAATGGTCATGATGATCAACACTGTTGGAAATTACATCCATATAAAAGACCGAAACTGTTCGGTGGAAAGGGGAAGACAAAGACCGTTGCTACAGTGAAACAATATCTTTGTTCTGATTCAGGAGACGAAGAAAAGATCACAATGGTTGGAGTACAAGGTAAAGATTCCCTTCATGCTAGTTCAAATTCCAATAATGAATCTCATGATGATGAAAGAAAGAGGAATTAATTATTTCACATAAGGGTTGTATCTAAGCACACTAAGATAGATACATTATTTGATCCAGGTTCCCAAGTAAACTTGATATCTGAAGGACTTGTCAAAAAAATGGGTCTTGAAATTAAACCACATCCAAAGCCTTATCCTCTTGGTTGGGTATTTGATAAAGAGAAACTTAATGTCACCAAGCAGTGTAGGGTCATATTTTCTATTTCTTCAAAGTTGATTGATGAAGTAGATTTGGATGTTGTATCACTTGATATATGTGGCATAGTGCTAGGGAGTCCTTATCTTTATGATAAAAAGGAAATCTTCTTTCATCATGAGAACAAATATCACCTTACTAAAGGGGAAGTAGAATATATTGTTGGAGCCCACAACATGAGGGTAAAAAAACACTTGTTAATGCAGGAAAAATGAAGAGACTCATAAACACTAATAAGAGATATGTACTCATGGTAGTAAGGGAAAAGGATGTTGGAACATCCGATGCCTTCCAAGGATGTGATCCTTCCCATAAGAAAGAATTAATTGATATTGTTTCTAAGCATGATGATATCTTTTAGGAACCAGATGGATTACCTCATAAGAGGGAAATCCAACATGAAATACATCTTCAGTAGGATTCTCCTCTTCCTAATGTGGGAATGTACGGGATGTCAGTTGTAGAGATGATAGAGATTAAAAAGAAGGTACAATACTTATTGGATCAAGGGGTCATCAGGCCCAATTCATCTCCTTGTGGTTCTTCGATCGTGATGGTGCCAAAGAAGGATGACACATAGCGAATGTGTGTCAATTATCTAGCCTTAAACAAAATCATGGTGAATAATATATACCCTCTTCCTCATTTAGATTATTTACTTGATCAATTAAAGAATGTTGTTTATTTTGTTAATGTTTATGCCATTATTATAGTTCTTTGCATTTCAATAAGATAAGAGCATAATAAGAACAAGATCACTGAGAAATACACATCCACAAGAGACACAACATTTATCCTGGGAAACCCTCTAGGGGAAGAAAACCCAGCAAAAACTTCCTTATCATAAATAGATTATACAATGTTCAAGAGATAACTGAACCAATACAGAAAATTCCTCCTCAAGAGATGCGCCACCCTTCTTCTCCTCTCTCCAACTTGTAATTGCAACTTGCCTCATAAGAGAATGAGCAAGTGAAGTGTGTGTTAGAAGTGAGGCGCTAGCCTCTTATTTATATCAATCTGGCATGTGTGAAGAGTCACCATCTGGCAGGGTCGACCTCTCACTCTGGGTGGGTAAACCCACCTTTAATTAATTCTAGCCCTTTCATTATAACTGCTGGGGCCGACTTCTTATTCTGCACATTGTAATTGTCTGATGACCAATCTGCAAAAGGGGATTTGGTCCTTATACAATTACCGACATGATTAATCCTCAATGGGGATTAATCTAATAACAATAATAATAATAATGACTTGATTAATCCACAATGGGGATTTAATCCAATAACAAAATAATA
>ML819378.1:0-14167 GCA_009831015.1 Picea engelmannii
ACCTATCCAATATGTTTACAATTTATAATTACAACTGGGGCTCTGCCTGGGGATATTACAGAAATGCAGTGGGGTCCCCTTCACCCACATCTGTGAATGGAAGAGGTGCTCCCCCTCCTCATGCTCCTCTGGTTCTTCTGGTTGGATTTTTGTGGTCACGATTGGAGAAATGGGTTATGCATCAATGATCCGTTTCCCTTTATTTTTTTCTGAATCATATTTTGAGTCGGGGATTGGTTTATTTTCTTTGAGCTTGGCCACCATTGATTGTTTCGAGATACATTCATCAATATTGTGCCAAGTGATTTTGTGGAAGTCACACCACTTTCCAGTGTCCTTCATCTTCTTTTCCTATGGCTTGGATTGTTTGTATTGAGGCTGGTTTTTCTATTAGTTAGTGTTGGCTTACCATACTTCGGTTGTTGTGTATTTACAGACCTGAACTCCCACTTGTTTTTCTGCTTAAATTTCTGCTCGATTTTTACAACATATCGATAAGCATCTCCCAGTGACGATATATCCAGAAAATCAATTTTTGTTTGGATATATCTGTGTAGACCCCCATGGTGTTTTAGAACCAGTTGTTGCTCAGAGTCTTTGATACCCATATTGGTTCATAAGGTATGGAAGGTATTTGTGAAATCTGACACTGTTTGTCCCCTCTCTTGACACAGTGTGGTCCATCTCATGTATTGTTCGTTATAGTTTCCAACATGGTAATATTGTTCCTTAACGACATCCATAAAAAAATTCCAAGTGGGTTCAGCCTCAAACATTCTAGAATCCTATATGGAATTTTTCTCACAGTAATTTTCCCACCAATTTTTGACATGTGGGACAACCTTAAGGAGTGCAAAGGTGATTTTTTCTCTATCAAAAAAATTGTTGACAAAGAAATAAACTTCTAGAAAATTTAACCACTTTTCCAAAGCATCCACATCTATCTGGCCTTCAAACATAGGAATATCAAAATTAAAGTATACCTTGAAAGGGGTGGTGTTTTCAAAGTGGTTGTTTGATGAATGTGTTTGTTATTGTCGGCAGTCGTTGAAGGATTTGGGTAAAATTCTCCATCATTTCTTCCCTCTGTCGTGTGAGGTATTCCTCAAGCAAAAAATTGATAGAATCTCCTACGCCTTCATTCCTCTTTTCTTATGCCATGGGAGGTCGCTTGGGCTAGTTGTCCTCAAAAGAAACTAGCTTGAGACCCAACTCTCTATATTGTGACCTCATTGGGGACATACGCTAAGAAATGACAAGGAGCAGAGTGTTCTGATACCACTGATCCAGATTTTGATAAGAACAAAATGAAGACATATATGTAACAAAGATCAAAAGATATATAAATATATATATATATATATATATATATATAAAGAGAGGGGCAAATCCTATTATATTATATCACATGCAAAAATAACATATGTCCCTAGGCTGCCAACTGTTCTACCAAATTAGCGGAAACCAGAACAGTTGACAGCCTTGGATGTCCATGTCAAAAAGCAGGTGTACCACCATCTGCCCTGCCTAGAGGAAACCAAGACAGGTGGCGGCCTATAGTCTTTACATTAACTATTAAAACTAAAATTGAAACTAGACTGGACTTGGAACTAAACATAAAAGAGTTTAAATTGACACCTAACTAGAACCATAAAGAACTCCAAGCCATGCAATTACCCATTGGCATCTGAAGTAGCCTTGTCAGGTTCTTCGTTGTGCGGTTCATTCCGAGTCGGCAGAGAATATGGTCTTGCACACATTAGACATCTTTTCCCTACTGGCGCATTGGAGAAATATTCATACAACATATCGATGCGTTGGTGCATGAGTGTGCCACGGTGAACCTTCTCTGCCATCTGGCTTCTCAGGTCGAACACTTAATCCAATTTTTCTGGGTGGAAGAAGGGTGGGGGGGCACGCCATTGTTCTGGTACTATCGAGATAGGAGGTGGCGCAAGGACCTTTCCTTAGTCGTGCCATCTGTACCCTCCACAAGCTCGCCTGTTGCAGCTTGCATTCCATCCTCTGCTCCTTCCTTGTGCTCCGTCGTTGCGCTCCATCTCTGTGCTTCTTCCTCCTTCCTGGGGTTACCTTCTCTCGATGTGGCTCTGGAAGATTCGTGGCCCACTGAAAGTATGGCATCCCGAGAGGCCATGTGGAGGAGTTCCTCCGAAAATTCCTCCTCGACGAAGCAGGTGTGGAACTCTTCCATCTTTGCCTCCATGGTGTCATTGTCATGGTGAGCCGTTGTGGTTGGCTTAGTGTCTTCCATAGGGAAGTTGCTTGGAGGTTTTCAATTGTCTGGCACAGTGAAGAGAAGAGACTCTGGATGGATCTGTATGTTTTCCTCTAGGGTGACTTCCTCCACATAAGCCATTGGAGGTAACCAGGCCATCCCTCCTCTACGTGATGTCTGATTTTTCTGAGTGTGGGCTATGGAGAGCGCCCTCTCTAGCCTCTGTTGTCATCTTTGTCTCGCAACCATACTATACTAGGCAGGGCCGCGACGCAAACTACCTCTCTCTCGTGGCATCGAGAAGGTAAATCTGATGGATAAATTGCAAGAGGTCCTGCAATGGCCACACGAGAGCATTGAGTTGCTTACCTGGTGCAGGATGAAGGTGAAATGGAGACGACTAGTGCAATGTTGGGTGATAACAAGGAGGTGCGACATGAGGGCTTCCATTATTGCCCCCCAGGCATTTAATTTCCTTTCTATCAGTCTATTTACACAAGGGATTTTTCCTATGGCTCTTGGATGGAAGTTAAGGCGGGCTCCCATATTTAATGGAGAGGGGATGGGAGCCAGCCTACCATATTTATGGCTTGGCTTGGCCTGGTGCGACGTGGCCCTTGTGTGTTGCATGTCACCCCATCCGGGGAAGATCAAAATAGATATTACAAGAAATGCAGAGATACAATAATACACAATTTCTATTAATGAGTGAAATGTACATAAACTGTAAAAATACAAAGTTAATGAACTCGCTAGAATAGTGACAACTTATCTTTGAGAAGAGATGTGACAGCTACGCTAATTCTCCAGAATATTATTACAATGACACTCCAAATGATTTTTTAACATAAAGAATAAATGATAAAATCCTAAACATCCAAAAACCTAACCCCAGAAGATGAAAATCTAAAAGGTTTGTGGGCCTCGATGGGGGTAGTTGATACGTCAACTTTTCTAGGGTGTAACTTTTGCACACGATCTCTGTTTGGGGTGCTTGAAACCTCATTGAAAAAAGTATAGCCGAGGAGTACACATTCCGAATGGACCAATATATACATATATCCCAACATGGATTTATTGGGCACTTCCATGTCAAAAAAACATCATTTATGGCCTCAAAATGGCCCCGGAAGGTTGGGACCTGGAAAATTGTAGAAAAACTTCCAAAATGGAAAATTGTGTTTTGAGCCAGTGGAATAGGTGGGTGGCCACTAATATCCACCTAGATCACTAAAGGAGGTGATTTCATGGAATATGATGGACCATTGTTATGGGTCAATTGATTATTTGGAATATGGAACACCAAATGAATTGGAATTTGAAGAGTTCTAATGGACATTCAAATAGACATAACTTATCTTATAAATTTCCCTTCAATAGATGGAAAAGAGGTTTGAAATTGAAGGAATAGTTTATTTAGAATTGGGGTGTTTTCACTAAATATTGGATTGTGTTTGGAGTGAGTTCTTTGATACACTGATAACAATTATAGATAGAGCCATGCGAATAAATCTAGCTTGGAGTCTGATAGTCAATTCTCATTTTGGACAAGATTGCAAGCTGAGATAGTGGAAGGAATTGATGAATTAGTTGTATTAGTGTCATGCATAATATTATGTACTATTTAGATATTGTAATTTGTAAACTCTCTATTCAAAGAATCAATAATGCATAGACACAAGTCATCCGTTGTTGGAGTTTTCTTGAAGTGGGCTTATCCAAAGTAAACGCGTGTGTCAAAATTTTCATGGTTGAATGTGTTGTTCAATCAATTTATGTTATTTCTTTTTTTTCAATTAAATAGTGGAAGCACATTTTGTCGAATCATATTAAACTATAATAAAGTTATTCAAATATCCATCGTGAAAAACTATTTAGTAGGATGTCAGTTGCAGTTTACAGATGAAAATGGAAAGGACAAGAGAATCAACCTCAGATTTAACCTCGGAGTTAAGGGAACAAGGGATGTGTTGGATGGCACCATAGGAGAAAGTATTAATGAGAATGGACACAAAATCCACAAAGAACATTAACCCCAGACTAAGGGAATCCTAAGTTTCAATAGGTTGACTGAATACAAGAAGGGAATTGGAATACAGAACAACATGAGAAGTACCAAGATGTAAGGCATTGACATGTGCACCAATGGCGGTTGTGTACTTATAAATATAATCAATAAAAGGAAAAAGTATCCTATTAACATCCACTTAAACCAATTTGGCTTGTTAAACATCCCTTAATCCCCTTTGTTGATGGATGAAAACCAACTTCGGGAGGTCAAACACCTTTCCTCTCTCTCTCTCTCACACACACAGTAGAAAGGGAGAAAATATTTAGTACTGAGACCTAGATGCTTGGTAGGTTGTTTAAAATTCTAAGTGATGACCATCGACCTTTACTTTCCTTAACTACCACCATTAGTGTGAATGTTGAGTATTCCAATACAAGGGTCTAAACTATATTGGAATCCATATTGGACAAGAAAAAAAATTCTAGGAACACCAAGGTGCTATACCATTCACAAGTAATGCATATGTGTGAAAACCTTAATGGATAACTAGGTTAGCATGTTTGTTAGATTCAGTACAAGTAACATACACTTGAGATTGAATTTGAGTTTTCAAGCAAATCGTGCCAACAATTTTAGTATCATCTTCATGTGGAGTTACATCATATGAAGAAGCTTAGTTGAATGTTTTAAGTTTATTGTGATCGAGCATTGGATCTTTGTTAGCTTTTGGGGTTACTTTGAAATTTTTTACACCATGTTTGTGGGTGCTTCATGAGATTTGGGGTACATGGTGTATGATCATCCCCTGGATGTCTTATGATGGATTTTCACATGGAAGATGGTTCATGATGGATTTGTACAATAAAGATGACTTACTTAGTGGTTGCTTGACCTCAGTTGGGTGCTTGCACGATATTCTTCCCTAGGGTGTTGGAGATCTCTTGACAAATTTGGTGATGTTATACATGATGGCCATTTGGAGATGGTTACTTGCTTGGGGAATTCCCTACTTAGGAGTAGGAGTATTTTTCATTCTATAGGAGGGCATTGGACCCTAAAAACATAGGCCCAAATTGGATGCCTAAATGGAGTCTTGGATTGGGTCAAGGATACCTAGGTTGAGATATTGTTCATGTAGGGGGTGCATACCTAGTGGAGTACATGGTTTAGGAGGATTGTTGGATTCTTTGGAGACTTGTAGGAGGAGTGTTAGACACAACTCATGTAGCACCCTTGTAGTTGGAACCTTGATTGTGGATGACATCACCTTGGAGATTGACATGTATAGCCTTGGATTGTAGTTCTCCACATGTCTGAGCCTACATGTGTTATTGTAGGTTGCTTGCAAGGGCATTGGCAATCATATGTATTATTGGCCTCCTTTACCTCTCATTCTATGGGAAGGAGAGAGTTGTTTACTCATCATTCATTCATAACTCATTATTGCTCATTATTGTGTTAGAGGTGTGATCATGAGGAGTGCCCTACTTCTTCTCTATCTATTAAATATTCTTATGTACTCTCTCTCTCTCTCTCTCTCTCTCTCTCTCTCCCTGAGTCGCTAGGGTTTCTTGAGCTTGTTAGAGCATCTTGAAGATTAGGGTTAGGTCTTTGTCACTTTGAGATTTGGAGATTTGGAGATTAGGGTTTTGAGATGAAACCCTAAGTTGTACTTATTGAAGTGAAGAAGAGAATGAGACATCTTTCCTTGGAGGACATGCGTGTTGGATCTCCTTGGTGTGAGTTAGGGTTTTCTTAGTTTTCCGTAGATAGGGTTTTGGAGAGATAGAGGATTGTATTGACCTTGCGATAAAGTTGTGGTGTGTACTTGAACTTCATCTTTATGCATATTAATAAAGTTCCCAACTATCCAATACTTGTCTTATTGCATATTTGATTTCCAACCATATTCATTCTTCATTGTTTATAATTTCTAGCTCTATATATCTTGTTGATTTGACATAAGTTAAGGGTGAATGTGTTAAGTGATTTAACATTATAATTGAATAATATAAGAGTGGATTTTGTGTTGTATTTATAATTGTCATAAGTTTTTTCAAATATGTTAGATGCATGATAATATTTCCATAAAGGGTTGAAACGTATTCGAACACATTGATATCTTATCTCTTGAATTGCCTAATAAATTAAGGTTATTAAGAGTTGAAATATAGTTTATTGTTACTACTATTTTGTTTATATTTCATAATGCCCCTAAGATTATAAATTCATGAGAAACCTCTTAAAAAAAAATTACATT
Source organism: Picea engelmannii (assembly GCA_009831015.1). Taxonomy (NCBI): domain Eukaryota; kingdom Viridiplantae; phylum Streptophyta; class Pinopsida; order Pinales; family Pinaceae; genus Picea; species Picea engelmannii. The sequence goes on from ML819378.1 coordinate 6,508, forward strand.
AAAAACTATTATTATCCTTTTTCTAGAAAATTTATATAATGTTTAAAGATCTAAAGTTTTTAATTTAGTTGTAAAATATGTGAGATTTTTTTTTTCATCCTTTTGTTTTTAATGTCTTGTTAGAAAATTTCATCAGCATAACCCACTACTTTGTGGATGTTGGTGTCGATTATAGGGAGAAAATAAGGAGGAATATCCTTGTTTTATGTATTATTGCATGGTTTCTTATTTTATGGTCATGCTTGTGTGATTTATTTTATTTTTGGGTTACAAGTACACATTTAAATGTGTTTTAAGTTTCAACTAATTTTTTCAATAGAAAAATAACTCAAAATTATAAGGTATAATTTTTTTTACAAATCTATATCGATAATGCGAGATACAGAGAAGGATCAGTCCCAAGAATAAGGAACAGTGCTAAATATCGAGATGACAATAGCATTGTTCTCACCCGAAGATAAACTCCCTCCACTGAATTTAACTTGCTAAATTTCTATAGCTTGAGATTGATGCTTTCCTCATTATCATCTGAAAACACACAATGCAACCCCAACAACTTAATTCTCAAAGATATTATGATGGGTTTTGATTATTTCTTGCCCATTTTCCCAATGATAAACTGTCAGTCTACCTTTGGGTTCCTTCAGTGCCTGTTTTGACAGCTGATCTGCCTCTTTATTGTGCTACCTGAAAATGTGTTGGAAACTAATATCTTCAAATTTACTTACCAGATCCTTTGTTTTTAATTTCCAGCCTTCGATGTTCACCGCTTGGAGATTACCCTTTTGATTTATTCAGTCGATAATTACTTTCGAATCCCCCAAAATTTGTATTTTTTTAATTGCCCATTGAGATGCCAAGGTAAGAGATGCCCACAATCCCATGAGCTCAGCCTTTGTGTTGGTTCCCTCTCTGCAATTCATGTACCATTTGGTAACCCTCAAAGCGTTAGTCTTGAAAATGCCACCTGCTCCACAACACTCCCCGGAAGAGAGAGTTGCTCCATCGAAACAAGCCAAAGCAGCGCCCTAAATAAGGATAAATTCACACACTCTTCTTAGGAAATTTTTAGTAACTGTAAACTGCCTGGAAAAGGATATAGAAATTCTTTTCACCACCGAGAGTTGAGAAGGAGTGTGATCCTCAAATATTACCTTATTCCTCTCCAGCCATATGTTCCAGCAAACGATAACTGCCAGGCTTACTGGAGCATCTTTTTTCAATGACCACTCATTAACTTATTCCTCTCCAGCCATATGTTCCAGCAAACGATAGCTGCCAGGCTTACTGGAGCATCTTTTTTCAATGACCACTCATTAAAACAATCAGTAACCGAAGAGCCCACCCACTGAAATTTTAAATTATAGATTAAGTACAAATGATTCCACACAGCCTTTGTGAATGGGCAGTTTATTAATAGGTGGATTACCCGTTCTAAGTTTTAGTTGCATAACTTACAAACGCCCGGGCCTTTCCAGCCCTTTCTTTGCAGCGCATCCCATGTTAAGATTTTGTCAAAAGCTGTTAGCCACACAATTTTTTTTTATTTTAAGTTGCATAGGCCATTTCTACAGATTTTGAGTCCATGAATGTTCGCACTAGAATTTTAATGGGTTGATTAGAGCTTGATAGAGATTCTATGTAGAGATAACGCCATATCTATCCCCTCCGACCCATACCAAGGGATTTGTCCCTGGTTTGAGCGTAACTCCTGCACTCTGTAAAGCATTAATAAAAGTGTTCCATTCCGCTTCCTTTTGCCCGGTCAGTCCCAAAGACTCGCTAGTACACCAATAGTCAAGGATGGGGGAGCCAAATACGGGATCTCTGGCTTGGCCCAGGACTATAATATTCTTATCGAATAGGTGAGATCACAACTCGTTTGATAGAATCGAGCTATTCTCCAGACCAACTAATAAGTCCCTGCCTAAATACATCGAATTCCCCAAGGCCGGGCTCCACCAAAGCCAGTGTAAAATAGCATAAATGCTTTGTGTCATCCCGCTCCAGCAACTTGACACTTTTTGTTGATTGTGGGCTATTTTACGAAGCCATTCTACCACCGAGAATTCCCCCAAGTATTTTTCCACTAGAATTTTGTGTCATATGTTGTCTTACATGAGCGCCCTCCAAAATGAATTTGCCAATAAAGCAGTGTTAAACATTGTGAGGTTCCTGAGCCCCCATCCCCCACAACGTTTTGGTCTTGCCAGGAGATCCCATCTACATAGATGGATGTGATGCTTTGCCTTCTGACCACTCCACAGGAATTCAAACATGGATTGCCTGATCTGATTTAAAACAGATTTCAGAATCAACTCCATCGACATCCAGAAGACGTATTGGCTCTCCAATACAGATTTGACCAAGATTAATCTGCCTCTAATTGATAACCATTGATTGCACCAGAAGCCTATTTTCTTTTCAATCTTTGCCACCAACCAGCCTCAATCTTCCTCTTTTGAAGCTTCAGGCTTTAGATGGTAGCCTAAATATTTAATCTCATAAATGTTATGTTCAATGCTGCCTCTAGACAACAGCATGCTAAGCCCTTCCATAATCAATAAGAACAGATACGAGGATAGTGGGCATCCCTGACGAAGTCCCCTCCAGTTTTTAAAGTAGTTTGTCGCCTCTCCGTTGATTAAAACAACAAAGATGGCACTAGAAACACAACACATTATCCAATCTGTAAGCTTTACCTCGAAGCCTACCGTGAGTAAAATCACCCTTAAGAACTCCCAATCTACGCTGTCATAAGCTTTTTTAAGATCTAATTTCAGGATCAGAGATTTGATTTTTTTTTTTTTATGCTATGGAGAGTTTCATGAGCCGAGCCGATGGCATCTTGAATCCTTCTCTCCTTTAGAAACCCCAGCTATTCAAATGATAGATACTTTGACATAATCAACTTTATCTTATTTACAAGGATTTTTGAGATTAACTTATAAATAAGATTGCATAAGGAAATTGGTCTAAAGTCATCGAAGGATCCCGACTTACTAACCTTTGAAATACATATTCTTCAGCGTACTAATATTTTGACCCACTATTGAATATGAATACATATTCAATAGGGATTACCATTAGAAAAATTTAAAATCAAGGTATTATATATATATATATATATATATATATATATATATATATATATATANTATGAATTTTCATCTTCATATATGGTTAGGTATTGTGTGATTAACATAAAATAAAATAAAGTTGTATTCTAAATGTCTAAAGTTATATTTTAAATTTTTAATGAATTTATTATAATGTGAAAGGAAAGTGAAGGAAAATCGATTATATTTTATTCAAAATTTTATAAGAATTATTTTGGATTGATGAAATTGTAAATATTAAATATTAATGTTGCACAATTTAGTTAAATTAAAATTTTCAATGATATCAAATTCATTTTTTTTTTATGAAAAAAACAATTTTATCAATTCAAAATTAATATTTTAACAAAGATCGCATAACTAAATTCTTTCAAACAAAATAAAAAAAGTTCCAAATTCACAAAATATTTAACCTCCTTCCAAGATAAATTAAAAATTTAATTTAATTAATAATTACACCGAAAGACGTATACCTATTGGAGATGGGCACAATTAATCACCTTTTAATCTAAAATTCTAATCTGATGGTTAACAATTGAAGACGCTGGCATATTCTTAGTCGTCCTCCCAAATCAATGAATGTGATTTACTCTTCATAATTTCCTTGTATTTTTGAATGCATCAGTTAACCTGTTTACTTTTTAACATTTACCTAATCCATCATATGATTGCCACGTTTAACTGATTAACCTTTGGAATTACCACATTTGAAATTAACTTTTAGATTTCCTCAACTTTATGTGTGTTTCCGTAGGTTTCAGCTGTCCAAGAAAAAACTTTGGCATCGCTTTCGGCGTTCACCCGTGCTAGTATTAAAATAATTCTCCGTTTTCAGAACCTAAACACATTTTACACGAATGAATAAATTAACGGTGCCTACTCATGTCGTCAAATAATGGTTCCAATATCATGGTACGTAAAGTTTCATATGACCAAACTAAGTCGAAGTAATGGAGAAAGAAATCTATAAAATGTCGTTGAAATGACTATTACATCTCTGATGGAACCATCAAAGAGCTCCATTGCTATTGTAAAGGAATCAAAGAGCTCCATTACTATGGTAAAGGAACCACTTCAAGTGGATATTATTGTAATGAGTTCATTCATGACCTGCGTGAGCAAAAGCATCAACGAATGCAATAATGTCTTGGCCAGAAGCTTCCCTAAATAGTTGAGATAAGCAAATACATGTGAATATAATAAATATATGGATATGGTGATGTATGAGCATCTATGGTAGGGTAAAAAGTAACATACAACAAAAAGAGCACACACAAAAGATAAAATGGAATATAGATGTAAAGAGAAGGTTGGTATGTTTAAATTATAGGAAGATATGTGTATGGAAAGTCGAAGTGTTATTAAGGAAAATATTGAGACATGACAAGATTAGAATGAGGACGATCATTAGCATATGGTGGTTGAGGTTGTTTGCAATAAATGAGGAAGGCTAAGAGGTGAAGGAGGAAGATGGAGAATTGAAGGATGAGCGAAGGAGAGATGGTAGGCTCATACATTGACTTTGAGGTTTCTTAGTAGATCATGAGGTTGGCTTCGAAGTGGTAGAGAAATTCTTTAAGATGGTGGATGAGGTAAATGTTAGCTCTCGATAAGACAATTGAGAGAAAGTTTACAAGGTGAAGATTGCTTGCAAGAGAAGTGAGCAAGTTAGTGAGAGGAAGTAACCTTAAAAGATGGAAGAGTGAGGTTAAGACTTGTAGGGAAACCAAGAGGGACAAAGATAACATTTCAATGTATAACAAAATTGTTTGTACTATGGATTCAAGTAATGAGAATGTGTGGACCACTTATATATCATTATGTTATGTTCTTTTGGTGTTTAATCATACAATGTTAAATATTCCTTCATGTGTTGTTGCATACACATGGGAATAAGCCTTAAGAATAGAATAGGGCTTGTTGCATGGATGATTATTGAGGATATGGATGGGGTGCATGGGTAGAGGCACCAACAAAGAAGTTTTATAATGGAGGTAAAAAAACATTTACTAAATATCATTATTGCTTGAGAATATGATTGTGAAGGTTGATTGGGAAAGAATAAGAAAGGTGTAGACATGGTAAGTTAAGGAATTGTATTATGGGGAATGAATGGTTGTTGGAAAACCAACCATTAAGTGAAAATAGATGGTTGGGAGACCATTTCAAAAGGAAAAGGTAGGTTGAAAAATCATCCTAACAAAGGGTTGGGAACTTAGGAGACCATCTCAAAAGAGGCAAAGGTAGATTGCAAAACCATCCTAAGAGTGAACCCCTAAAAATTATAAGCTAATTTGGAAATTCTTAGTTGAAGATGGTTGGATTGGAGTGGCCTCCATTATCTTTGATTATGTGTGCTTTTACATATTGTAACTACTAATTGAAAGAAAAAAAAACTTGGAAAATCAAAGCATTAGAAAATAAACTCTCTTTATTGGCCTTTTTTCTATGTTGCACAGGGACCCATCCCCTCTTAAAAAACCATACCTACTGCTTTGGCATTTTGTGGACTTGGGGAACATTAGGAAATGCCCCCAAATTGTTGGGGACTCGTTGACAATCCTCAAGTTGTTTCAAGCAGATTCTAGGGATGTTCTAGACATATTTTGGGGATGTTTTGGGCAGATTTTGAGGATATTCTAGGTATGTATCTTCAATTTTGACAATGGACATTGATGATAGGATAATATGATCATTTTCTCATCCATCTTTTTCGTATTACACCAAATCAAAATCTGAATCTATACAAGTTGAAACTCAAAATACGGGTTTTGTATAATGGGTTTTGATTTGGGTTTCTAGTGATTTAACTTTTGTCTTTCAGCAACAACATTACAACAAGCAAAGTCTCCATGTAAAAGATCTAGGAAATGTAACATCTCAAAGGGTAGATCCTTGTGGTTATCACTATCTTTCTTCTCATTTTTTGGGTCATCTCAACTTTTACATACTATACATGGGTGTCCATGAGTTGAATATTCAAGTCCAGTTCTTCTATCATCCAAACATCAAGCATCATGAAAACATTTAGAGAGTAGTGACTCAGATTGGGTACTAAATGTTTGACTAAATTCTTATTCAATGACTTTTTTACTTTGAAATATGAATATAATCTCTTTTCAAATTGCATACATGTATATCCCAAAGTGTTTTGTAATGGTTTTCAACACGACTGAATTTTTTTTTGCAAAACCTATTGAAAAGGGAATACCTTTTAACATAATCATCATTAACAAGAAATATGAGGAAGAAAAGTTGCTACAGAGACAATTATTTGACTCATAGACCTTTCATGGACCTTATAACAAATTCATAATAGTTACACTTAAGTTTTTAAAAGCTAAACTAAATTTTGTTCATGTAAGGGGCTAATAATGGAATGTCACTTATTCTTAATCGCACAATTGTTTTCAAAACTTGTTGTGCATAATACTATATAGTATAAACTATTATGGTTACAAACAATTACAAATGTTTACAAGAAAATATATATATATATATATATATATATATATATATATATATATATATCTTATTGTGATCCTCGTCCATTCAAAATTGGGGAGCGCACTTTAGTTGTCCCGGGGATGTGATGTGTCTCACATCCCTATCCCAAAAACTAGTTCAACATAGTATAAACATTCCATGTTTTTGTCCTTCCCCTGTATATTTCCTAGTTAATTTTGTTCAAAATCCAACTAAAAATTGTTGAAACTATAAACAATAGAAATGGACAATTTCATTCATTTATATCGATAGATTTCAATAAAAATACCAAAATGTAAAACATTTAGACAACACCTATATAAATTATTTTACTAAAATTGTAAAAAGTCGAAAAAAAACGAGAAAATGAAAAATAACCCTGAAAAAGCTAATAGCTACTGCAGTACTAGGCTGTTCGAGTTATATATGTGTGAACTGAATTGATTAAACGAATGGAATGAATAAATGCTAAATACTATGTATAGGGGAGGCAATAGGCACTAACCTTCAGCGGCTATAGAAAACCTATAAGAAAGAATAATCGCTTTAATATTTTCAGAGAACGACTCCATGGCCCAATGGATAAGGCGCTGGTCTACGAAACCAGAGATTCTGGGTTCGATCCCCAGTGGAGTCGTAGTCATTTTATAAACTGTGTTCATGCTTCGCCTGTCTTCGTTTTTAATAGATCGAACACAGAAGGTTTCTGCTGTCCTTCTCGTTGAACTTTTACATACCCCATCGATTAAATAACAGCAGATAATAACACGCCCTTTATAATTTATTCTGCTGCCCTTCTTGTTGAAGTTTTATTACCGCATCAATTAACTAACAGCCTTTACAATTTCTACTCGCTGTTGCTCATATATGCACATGAGCAAAGCATCAAACTCCAAGCAGTAACTATTCTTCTGTAAATTCCATGGACCTGAAGGAGAAATCTACTAACACGCCCTTAATAATTTATTATGTAAATTCCATGGACCTGAAGGAGAAATCTAATAACACGCCCTTAATAATTTATTATGGGATTTTTTTTTTTTTTTTTTTTTTTT